>SJYC01085461.1:0-15541 GCA_006408675.1 Madoqua kirkii | reverse complement strand
GGAAATAGATGGAAAAACAGTGGAAACAGTGTCAGACTTTATTTTGGAGGGCTCCAAAATCACCATAGAGGGTGACTGCAGCCATAAAATTAAAAGATGCTTACTCCTTGGAAGAAAAGTTATGACCAACCTAGATAGCATATTCAAAAGCAGAGACATTACTTTGCCGACTAAGGTCTGTCTAGTCAAGGCTATGGTTTTTCCTGTGGTCATGTATGGATGTCAGAGTTGGACTGTGAAGAAGGCTGAGTGCCAAAGAATTGATGACAATTCTTTTGAAGTGTGGTATTGGAGAAGACTCTTGAGAGTCCCTTGGACTGCAAGGAGATCCAACCAGTCCATTCTGAAGATTAGCCCTGAGATTCCTTTGGAAGGAATGATGCTAAAGCGGAAACACCAGTATTTTGTCCGCCTCATGCAAAGAGTTGACTCATTGGAAAAGACTCTGATGCTGGGAGGGATTGGGGGCAGGAGAAGGGGACGACAGAGGATGAGATGGCTGGATGGCATCACTGACTCGATGGATGTGAGTCTGAGTGAACTCCGGGAGTTGGTGATGGACAGGGAGGCCTGGCGTGCTGCGATTCATGGGGTCGCAAAGAGTCAGACACAACTGAGCGAACTGACAGTATGTTAACGGTGCCAGAGTTGGGTCACGGTGACTGTTCTAATCATGTGTGCCTATTCTGCATGTTGGAGCTTCACTCTTAATTTGAAATGCTTGTTTTGAAAAAAGTTCCATGATGCTATGGGTTGAATTCTGCACCCCTCCTACACCACAGATATATTGAGGTTTTAACCCCTAGTGCCTCAGAATGTGGCCTTGTTTAGAGTAGGGTTTTTGCCGATGCAATTAGTTAACATGCAGTTGTGCTAGTCCAATACGACTAGTGTCCTTAGAAGAAAAAGAGACATAGAAGCACACACACAGGGAAAACATCGTGGGGAAACAGAGCAAAACTGGAGAGACGATTCTTCAAGCCAAGGAATGCCAAGAATCGCCAGCCATCACCAGAAGTTAAGAGAGAGGCCTGAGACCGACTCTCCCTCAGGGCTCTCAGAAGGAACCAACACTGCCAGCACCTTGACTTCTGATTTCTAGCTTCCAGAATGCTGAGACAATACATTTCTGTTATTTTAAGAATGTTTTGTGTGATACTGTGTTATAACAGCCTTAGGAAAACAAACACCTGGAAAACTAGAAACCCACTTACATTATCATAAGACATATCAGTATGAAATTTGTCAACGCAAGAAACGTTTGCCTAACAAAGAATTTGTTAGATTCTTGGACTGTAACTTCAACAGGTGTAAATCTGAAGGTTTTATCTTTACTAAGTGACAAATAAAATAGTAAGATATTTAAAGTGTACAGCATGATGTTTTGATATACATACCTTGTGTATATACATATATATACACATACAATATACATTGTGAAGATACTGAGTTAATTACCACATCCATCATCTCACATATTTACTTTTTTTTTTTTTGGTGAGAATGTTTAAGTTCTACTCTTAGCAAATGTCAATTATACAACATAGTTTTATCAACTATAGTCATCATGCTATACCCTACATCCTCAGACCTTATTTATCATTGAAAGTTTATACCCTATTACCAGCCCCTTCTTATTTCTCCTATCCCCACCTCCGGACAACTTTCCTATTCTCTGGTTCTTTAGGTTTGACTTTTTAAAACAATATACTCATTTATCTCTTCCTTGCTATGAGGGCTTTCTCTAGTTTGCAGGGAGTGGGCTTCTCACTGCAGCAGCTTCTCCTGTGGCAGAGCACTGTCTCTAGGATAAGCAGATTTCAGTAGCTGTGGTGCATGGGTTTAGTTACTCTGCAGTATGTGGAATCTTCCTGAGCCAAGGACGAACCTGTGTCCCCTGCTTTGGCAGGTGGATTCTCAACCATTGGACCACCAAGGAAATCCTTAAGTTTGACTTAAAAAAAAAAATGACTCTATATAAGTAATACTAAACAGTATTTGTCTTTTTCTGTCTGGCTTATCTCATTTAGAATAATGCTTTCCAGTTTCACTCATGTTGTTGCAGATGGCAGTATTTCCTTCTTTTTTAAAGCTGAATAATGTTCCATTGTAATACTTCATCTATTTATATCATAATTTTATAAGAAGATATAAAATTTCCACTAATTCCCCCAACAGATAGATGCCTTCAAATCTCCTCCAGTTTATTCCATTGTGTTGTACCAACATTATCGTTTCTATGTATACCATGACATAAAACGTTGGAAAGAACTAGAAACAAATAGAGGGTATCAAGAAGTACTTGGTGGAACTAAATGGAATTAATTGTATGTCTGCAGAAGTGGGGGCATGGAAAGGGGTGGGTCACTCAGTGAAGGGTGGTCTGGGAGCCTGTTTCGAATCAGAAAGTTTAAAGAGAAGTGTTCATCTGTAAAAGTAAATCATGAGCTGCAATTTGTAAGCTGCCTTCACCTTAACTTCCTCCAGGCCAAAGCTTGTTTGTAACTGAATATTTCTTACGCAGTCTCTCTGTCAGTTTATCCATAGCTGAATGACAGTTTCATAAAACACCCCATCAAAAGGCAAATTCTCCATTTTATGGATTTTTACTATTGTTCCCGTTTATAACTCTTCATAGTGTTTATAGTAAACAAATATTGCCACCTTATACACAAAGAACCACTGAAATGTCACTATATGATGATCCCATGGAGGGATTACATAATACAGGTTTTTTTAAACCCAGGTTTGGGCCCATAAAGTAACAGTGCATTTGCACATTTTTGGACTTGACTTGAAGCTTATTTATCTTCATTTCCTAGGAAAAGACTACATGGGGTTCTAGTCTTTACCTAGGGCACTGTCATGATATAGAGAAAGCATGAAGGCTGTCCCTCACAGGGTGGCAGGATCAGGTCCAGAAGTAGGGCCTCGATTCTGAGAACAGGATTTGCTCTCAACTGCTTCGGGGCTCCCTGCTGCCCCATCTTGCTGTCCCTTCCCAAGGAGTGCCCTTTCTCTCTCCTTTTGATCTGGTCAACAGTCTCTTCCTTTCTCAGCATCCCCTCTCCCCTTCTGCGTGCGCTCAGGAGATGGTGCTCAGGCACACTCTCCCTGTACTCTGTGCCTTCCGCACCTGTCATATTATTTGTTTTTCTTCACACTCCACCAGGCCACCCATTTGTCAAGGGTTAGGAAGTGTGTGTGCACTCAGTCATGTATGGCTCTTCGCAACCCCATGGACTTTAGCCCTCCTGTCTCTTCTGTCCATGGAATTTTCCAGGCAAGAGTACTGGAGTGGGTAGCCATTTCCCTCACCAGGCGATCTTCCCTACCCAGGGATATAATTTGCATCTCTTGAGTCTTTTGCATTGGCAGGTGGATTCTTTATCAGGTGGCTCAGCTGGTAAAGAATCCACATGCAACACAGAAGACCTGGGTTCGATCACTGGGTTGAGAAGATCCCCTGAAGAAGGAAACGGCTACCCATTCCAGTATTCCTGCTTGGCAAATCCCCATGGACAGAAGAGCCTGGCAGGCTACATCCATGGGATTGCAAAGAGTTGGACACACCCGAGCAGCTAAGCACAGCACAATGCACAGTGTCACCTGGGAAGCTGGGACTAGGTTGATGTCTTTTTAAAAATGTTTCTACTGTGAAATTGATCATACATTTTAAAATGTACTTACCACTTGTATGTACATTTTAAAGAACAGTAATGAATTGTTTTTGAAACTCCCCAATTTCTTCACCTATACCCCTAGAAGTAACTGCCCTTGAATTGGTTAGTGACAAGCTATGGGTTATTCATAAGTACTAATTTTGAACTTTATAAAAATGAAATTTATATGTGCATTTCCATGAAGCATGCTTCTGACCTAGGTATTTCACCCAAGATAATGTTTGTAAGATTCTTCTCTATTACTAAAGGTAACTATAGCTTATTTAGTTTTACCTCTTAGTCAAATTCCATTGTGGGAATTCTGCAGTGTATCTTTCCTACTTTGATTGACATTTCAGTCACATCCAGAGTTATGCCATCACAAACAATACTGATGTGAACATTCATGAATGCACATTCTGGACCTTGTTTTTTGCTTAGAGATATATCAAGGAATGGAATTCAACCTGTTTAGATAATGCCAAATTATTTTCCAAAAGCAATGAAGCCAATCTATACTCCAACCAGCAGTGTCCAAAAGTTTTCATTGTTTCGGTGCTGCTCACCCTGGCTATGGTCAGACTTTTAAACTTTGCCAGTTTGATGGATATTTCATGGTGTTTTTAAGGAAGACTTCTTTCTCATTCTCCAATTCCTAGCACCTAACAGATGGTTATGCAAGTTAGTAGAAGCTCACAAATCTTTCATTTGGTGGGAAAACAGCAATCATGTAATGTGACAAGTACCATGATAGAGAAGAATGTTAAGAATATGCGTGTAATTTAACCATGTGTCCCTTTGGTCTTCCAATCTAGCTGCACAACAGAATCACCTGAGTATCCTTTTCTTTTATCACTGGCATTTTATTGTGGAAAAACTTCAAACATACAATAAATTTGGGAGAATTTTACAGGGAGTACGTGCACCTAAATCCGACTATTCTCATTTTACTATGCTTGCTCTAGGGGGATCCTTTTGAAAAATTTCATTCTCCAAGGCTGGGATTCTAAATCTGTAACTCTGAAATGGAAGAAAAGAACCTATTTTTGTTTCTTTGTTTTTGTTTTTAAACTCCCCAGGTGATTTTGATGAGCAGCCAGTCTTAGAAACCACAGACTGAAGGCACTTGATGCAATAAATAAAGACAGATTTATCATTAGCCAGCAGTGTTCATTCTTTGTGTGTGTTTTGGGGGTGGGGGGAGTTCTGCTGGGCGTCTAAAGTCATTTTCTCAGTCCATCAGCATTCCTAGGAAATGTGTCAGCCAGCATCAGTTTTGCAAGGGTGTGACAGGTTCTTGGGAGGTGGCAGACCAGGTCTTCTCAGTACTAAAAGCCAAGAAGTATCTGGCTCCAGCCCCTCTTGATTCCTCCCTCTGAACATCACAGGCAGAGAGAAGAACTCACCTTTCAGATGCAAGCCAGCTCCTGTCAACATTTGGGTGTTGTTATGGGCTGAACAAAATTTCCCCCAAAATTCATACGTTGAAGCCCCAGTGTCTCAAGAATATGACTGTACTTGGAGATAAGGTCTTTCAAGAGATAATTAAGTTGAAATGAAGTCATATGATGGACTTTGACTAGATAAGACTGATGTCTTACAAGAAGAAGAAATTCAGACACAGACACAAACGTAGCCCAGTCCACATGAAGACCTAGAAGGCGGCCATCCACAAGCCAAGGAGAGAGGCCCCAATAGAAACCAACTCTGACAACTTGGATTCCTTGGATTTCTAGTCTTCAGGACTGTCAGAAAGTTAACTTCCGCTGTTTTAGACACTCTGTTTGTGGAACTTTGTTATGGAAAGCCTGGAAAATGAATACAGGTACAGCACAGGTGGGTGGGTGGGGAGAGGGGGACAGAGGCATCAAGCCTGGAGTCAGACAACAGGACAGGCAGACCCAGGCTCCTGCCTCCGCAGCTCCCTGCTGAAGAGGCCTCCATCCACAACTGGTCAGAGTTCCCAGAGAAGGCACCACTGTACAGTGTCCTCCCCGTGGAGGGTGCAAGGCACCAGAAGCGCGCGCCTCTCCAGGCACCAGAGGCGCGCGCCTCTCCAGGCACTTGTTCCTGAGAGGGTCCATTTCACAAGTGCAAGGAGCGCTGCTGTCTATATACATGAGGGGTCCTCAGAGACACGGGCAGGCCCACCTGCGGCAGAGCGGCCTCAGAACAGGGGCCAATGACAGGGCTCAGGGAGGCCTTAGCCCCTCCTGTCACACCTCAAACCATCCCCACACACAGCCTCTTTCACTTATAGATTAGAAATGAAATTTGGCTCACTGCTCCAAATCTTGAACCATGTAGCCCAGTAAGTAAAGTTTGGCTCTACACCTTTTCTCACCAGTTTTAAGACACATGATGAATTCTGAGAAGCAACAATGTTAATTGTATAAAACAGCATCTTTTGTCATACCAAGGGTATTTTTTTCAGACAGTAAATTTTTAATCTTCATACTTAAATAAGAATATAAATTATACAAATATACATGAAAACAAATATTTTCCAAGGACATAGCTTTGCTTTGTATCCCTGTAGCAATCGCGCTGTTACTATTAAATGCAAAATTAGAACTGTAAGTGTTGCTGTTTTTAAAATTGAAGTATAGTTGATTTACAATATTGTCTTACTTTCAGGGGTACAGCTTAGTGATTCAATTATTTTTTTCAGATTATGTTCCATTATAGGTTATTACAAAATATTGAATATACTGCCTGTGCTGTATAGTAAATCCTTGCTGCTCATCTGTTTTGCGTAAAGTAGTTTATATCTTTTAATCCCATACTCCTAATTTCTACCACCCTCTCCCCTTTGGCAACCATAAATTTATTTTCTTTGTGAGTCTGTTTCTGTTCTGTATATAGAATTCATTTGCATTACTTTTTAGATTCTTCATATATGTGATATATGGTATTTGTCATTCTCTATTGACTAATTACAATATTCTCTAGGTCCATCCATGTTGCTGCAAATGGCACATTTCATTCTCTTGTATGGCTGAGTTTTATACACACACATACACACACACACACACACATCAGTATATCACATCTTCTTAAGCCAACTGTCTGTTGATGAGCACTAGAGTTGTTTCCATGTCTTGGCTATTGTAAATAATGCTGCTGTGAACACTGGGGTGGGTGCATGTATCTTTTTGAATTAGAATTTTTGTCTTTTCTGGATAAAGACCCAAGAGTGGAATTGTTGGATCATATGATGGTTCAATTTTTAGTTTTTTAAGGAACCTTCAGATAATACCACCCTTATGGCAGAAGTGAAGAGGAACTAAAATGCCTCTTGATGAAAGTGAAAGAGGAGAGTGAAAAAGTTGGCTTAAAGCTCAACATTCAGAAAACAAAGATCATGGCATCTGATCCCATCACTTCATGGTTAATAGATGGGGAAACAGTGGAAACAGTGTCAGACTTTATTTTGGGGGGCACCAAAATCACTGCAGATGGTGACTGCAGCCATGAAATTAACAGACGCTTACTCCTTGGAAGGAAAGTTGTGACCAACCTAGATAGCACATTCAAAAGCAGATACATTGCCAACAAAGGTGTGTCTAGTCAAGGCTATGGTTTTTCCAGTGGTCAGGTATGGATGTGAGAGTTGGACTGTGAAGAAAGCTGAGCACCAAAGAACTGATGCTTTTGAACTGTGGTGTTGAAGAAGACTCTTGAGAGTCCCTTGGACTGCAAGGAGGTCCAACTAGTCCATCCTAATGGAGATCAGTCCTGGGTATTCATTGGAAGGACTGATGCTGAAGCTGAAACTCCAGTACTTTGGCCACCTCATGAGAAGAGTTGACTCATTGGAAAAGACCCGGATGATGGGAGGGATTGAGGACAGGGGGAGAAGGGGATGACAGAGGATGAGATGGCTAGATGGCATCACCGACTCGATGGACATGAGTTTGAGTACACTCTGAGAGATGGTGATGTACAGGGAAGCCTGGCATGCTGCAATTCATGGGGTCCCAAAGAGTCAGACACGACTGAGCAACTGAACTGAACTGATACTGTTCTTTATAATGGCTACACGAATTTACATTCCCATCAACAGTGTAAGAGGCTTCCCTTTTTTTCATACCCTTTCTAGCATTTATTTGTAGACTTTTTGATGATGGTCATTCTGAGTGGTGTGAGGTGATATCTCACTGAGTTTATATGTTCATTTCTCTAATAATAAGTGATACTGAGTATCTTTTCATGTGCCGGTTGGCCATCTACATGTTGAGTTTGGAAAATATCTATTTAGATCTTCATTTTTTTATTGCATTGTTTGTTTTTTTGTTACTGGGTTGTTTGAGCTGTTTGTGTAATTTGGATATCAACCCCTGTAAGTTGCATCATTTGCAAATATTGTCTCCAATTTTGTACTCTGTCTTTTCATTTTGTGATGGTTTACTTTGCTATGCAAAAAGCTTTTAAGTTTCATAATGTTCCATTTGTTTATTTTTGCTTTCATTTCATTTGCCTTGGAGACTGATACTACTAGGATTTATAGCAAAAAATGTCTGTGTGTGTTCTCTTCTAGGAGTTTTAGGATGTCATGTCTTATATTTAGATCTTTAAACCATTTTGAATTTATTTTTGTATATGATATGAGGTAGTCAATCTAATTTCACTTATTTGCATGTAAGCTGTCCAGCTTTCCCAACACTACTTGCTGAACAGATTCTTTCTTCCATTGTAGACTCTTGCCTCCTTTGTCATAGATTAATTGTCTTAGGGGCGTGGGTTTATATCTGGGCTTTCTGGTCTGTTACATTGATTTGTATGTCTGTTTTGTGCCAATACCATGTTGTTTTGATTATTGTAGCTTTACAGTATGGTCTGAAGAATTATATCTCATTTTGTTCTTTTTCCAGACAGAGGGTATTTTTTATGTTTGTTACATTTACTATCTTTTTCAGTCCTCTTAGATACAATTGGAACCTTTTGATAATTCTTCTGACCTGCTTGATTGCAATCAGTCATTTCCCCTGGCTCTGAACTGCCATCATCACCATCACCATCACCACCAGCCAGCCTGGGCACACCTGCCTCCCATAGTTTAAAAATCTTCTTTGGCATTTCATTTCTTACCACATTCTGCATTGGAAAGGCTGCCCCTGAAGGTCTCCATAGAGGGAGTCCTCTGATCAGAGAAAGTTGTATGTATATATCAATTGCAAGAGTAAACAACCTGGGTCAGTTTCATTTTTTGAGGTAGGAGATTCCATAGGTATCTCTTTTCGCTGTTTCTTTTCCTCCTGAGGTTATTGTCCTACCTTTGAATACTACAACTTCATGTGTCTCCGTATTTGGTAATGGTGGCCCTTAAAATCTTTGGTTTATGACTCCAACAGATCACACTCAAACAAAGCTTGTTTATGACACTCCAGGTCTCACTACATCCATTTTGTTTCCAAGCTGTTTTTGCAGGTTTTTCTGCTCTGCAATCTTGTTTTACTTCTCATTGTTGTTTAAAAAATTCTTCTTTTTCTGTTTCAGCATTGCAATTACCACTATAATTCAACTGTTCATTCAGTCTCCTAATTCCAACCAACCACCTCAAATACTTCTTACCCTTCAGTCCTCAAAGCCCCAATTCTGTAAGTTGGTTTGTCTTGGGGTAGGTATCCTCCTGACAGGAAGAGAGGGTAGTCATTTTAGAATGGAAATCTCTACATTGGGGAAAGTTACTTTTTATGAAAGCTTGGTCTGTCTGATCCAGTGTTAAAGAACGACCACACCAAAGGTGATGACAGAGTATGAGAGTAGCATTCATCCTGAGATGGAGACGTTCTCAAATGTGGACAAATGTTTCTCCTGAACTCTCAGTTATTCATTTGAAACCCTCTAGCTGCTGGAGGTTGCAGTCAGGGAGGGGATGAGTAAAAGTGCTGAGACACCCACATTTAGTGGAACCAGAAAGAGGGGAGCACAGAAAGAAGGATACATGTGCATGCACGTGCTTGTGTCTATGTTTATGTGTGCAAGGGTAACAACTGTATCTCCAGTAGCAGCAGATATTCAGAGACAAATAGCCAGGAGTGACCTTGCCCATCAACAAATTTGACCATGCCCATATGGTCTGTTTTCAGGCCTATTTCAAAAACTTTCTCCATTATTCCATCCTCAGATGCCCCACATGTCTCCAACTGGTCCTGCCTTAATGCCCTGAAATTTCCAACTTGGCAACTTATTCCTCTGGGCATGCTCTTAAAGTCCAGGTTAACTTACAAATATATTGTCTAGTGGCCTCATCAGCCAATTGGCCAATTGGCTTATCAGATTGGGCAGGCTACAATTGAGCTCTGCTGTCTGGAAGCCTTGACAGTCATTGACATCTCCATGCGAAGAGAGTTATCAGACAAGGCAGCACTGGAGCTGGCTTTGTATGAAGGGATGAGACACAAACAACTTTAGAATGGTGGAGGCAACTGCTTGATGAGAAAGAACCCACCTACCCTGGCAGAGAGTCTCAGAGAAATGCCAGAAGGTACCAATGCATGGGGCTCTGGATCCCGGAGAACACATGTCTCAGAATTGATAATTTAACGTTTCTAACATCTAGGAGTGAAGAGAAGAGAGGATATAATACTGAGATAATTTTCAAAACCTGATTTCAGAAGAAGGAAAAGAAGAGCAAGCTGCTACTGAGGGGGAGCATTTCCACTGTGCTCTCCTCTCCTTCCTGACCTTTCAAGTTCTGACACCAAAGGTTCTATCTCCCTGATTCACTAAACCACCACTGCCCAACTTCAACAGTTCACATTCAAACAAGCTCATCTTTGCTCCCAACTATAAAGCATTTGGCTGAACTATGACATTAAGACCTTCAGTCTTAACTAGTGGAGGCGAGACCACAAAATCTGGCCAGCTCTGTAACCTCTCCATTCTGTATTATAAAGGGGTAACTTGACAGCAGGCTCACAAAGCTTCAGGGCCCCTCCTCCCACAGCTCCCCTTCCATGGCCCTGTACTTGATTTTGTTTGTAATTTGGACTTCCTGAAGAAGCTGTCTCCCCTTACCAAACTGCATATGCCTGAGACCCCACCAAACCTGGGTCCACCCCTCATTACCAGCCTTGGCCATACTCATGGAGCAGGTAGCCAAATGTGCTTGCGCAAGGGTCTTCATTTGAACTGGGAAAGGCAAACTCCACAATTTTGCTGGAATTTCCCTGCAAAACTAGCGTATCTAACAATTTTATATTATAGGCCATTGAAAAGTTGTTTGCTAAACTGTTTCCTCTTATTCTTATCCCCTTTCCTCTTTCATATGCTAGATCACTCTACTTGTAGATGTACTTATACCTTCTTCTTCCTTGTCCCCACCCACTCTCCCCAACCCAGGTTTATAATAAATAGGATGTGAACAGAATCCTTTGATATGACACCAAAAGGTAGTCTTTCAGAGGGAAATGTTGGTGGGTTTGTCTTCCCAATCATTATACCACAGAATCCATGTTCAGATAATATCCATTTGAGACCATTTTATACTAAAGTCAACTGGTATGAAATGATAACCACTTTTTGGACCAGCTTAATTCACAGGGCTGCCCAGTATTCCAATGTTTAATTACTGAATGTATTTCAAACACAAACACCCTGTAAACTCAAATGACCCTGTTAAAGAATGGTATATTATTTTTTGGGTAAGGAGATGACTTGTGACTCTTGTGTGGGTGGGGGGAAGAGGGGGGAGGACACCACACGTGCCCAGTCCTGTCTGACTCTGTGACCCATAGACTGCAGCCCACCAGGCTCCTCTGTCCATGGAATTTTCCAGGCAAGAATACTGGAGTGGGTTGCCATTTCCTACTCCAGGGGATCTTCCCCACCCAGGGACTGAACCCCTGTCTCGCGTCTCATGCATTGACAGGTGGTTTCTTTACCACTAGTACCACTGAGAAGCCCCATTGTGACTTTCAGGTATTGTTTTATTTTGTTTTAATGAGAACGTGTACACACCCACCCACCCCTAATCACACTGTCAGCCCAGAAAGAGGTGAGAAAAGGCAGGCTTTTCTTGAAGACCAGCTAGGTAACTCCCGATAGTTTCAGTATGTTACCCCTTCCCCCTGTATCTGTAATTCTTTATTCAAAACGGGGTACATTTAAAATAGCACCTTTCATCGGTCTGAATGTGAAACAGTTTACCCTGCAGGTTTGAGTAGATTAAACACTGCCGCAGAGTCTCTCCTGAATAGGACTTTCCATTTAGGGTAAGAGGCTGAGAGCCACAGCACTTCCGTCTAGCCCAATCACCCAAGCTGGCCTCGTTTGGGAAGGCAGCGTGGGTGGGAGCGTTTGGGTGGCATACCCCAAAAACCACAGTAATTGGAAGGGAAAAGAGCAAATATCAATTAGTGATTCCTCAGCCAGCTACCAATCTTGGTTTCCAAGGGATTCCACTTTAGTCTTACTTCAGAAGTAGCAGCTTCCCAGGGACCTCCGACAGAAGCTGCACGAATCCACATACATCTTAGTACACTGAACATTTCCCCGGGGAGACTCTTGTTATCTGCCCGGCTTCCCTGGCTCTCTGCCTCCCTGTCAGCCTGTGGGCCTGTCAACCAGAATACTCCCAGCTTCTCGGGGCGTCCGTGGGAATGCGAGCGGGAAAGGGCTTTGAGAACTGAAGGCAGCAAAGTGGTGTTCCTCTGCAGCGCTCTGGGCACCCCTCATTTCCCGGAACGCCGGGGATGCTAAAATGAGCTTCCCTGCTCCCCCCAGCACCGCCCACTCGGGGGTTTGGGCAAGTGGCTATTTGTTAGCAAATAACGTGTGTGGGGTTGGGGAGCACTAGGTGCGGAAGGCGAGATGTTGAGTGGAGACCCCCCGCCCGGCGGCCCCCCGTAGACAGAGCCGCAGGGGGCGGGGAGGGGCGGCAGGGGCTCGAAGGAGCTCGCTCGGCGGGGCGCCTCCCAGGAAGGCGGAGAGGGGAGCGCCTGTTTACCCAGGAGGGCTGTGCTGATAGCACGTTCCTCGAGTTTACTTTGCTTTCCTTGAGTTTATTGTAAAGGGGTAAAGTTTTCGGATCTGTCACGTGACCCTGACAGGTCCTGCCTATGGCGCGGCAGACCACCCACGCCGAGGGCCATGGAACTGCTTAATAGAAACAGGCTTGTAATTGTGAGTCCGCGCCGCACTCCGCCGAAAGCCTCCGGCGGCCCAGCGCGCCGGGGTTTTTACACTTTCCGTTCCTTTTGTAAAGACGGAGGAGGAGGAGAAGACGAAGACGAAGAAAAAGACGACGACAGGGAAGACAAAGAGATCCGCGGCGACAAGACTAGGGGAGACGAGGGAAGACGGGAAGAAGACGGAGGAGCAGAGGACCAGGAAAGGGGGGCCCTGGGGGGAAAAGGAATTGATGTGAAATCCAAGCGCAGCGTCCGCGCCATCGGCACCCGCGCTCCGGGCAGGGCTTGACGGCCGGCTATGGTGAGTGCAGCCGGCTCGGCCGCCGCCGCCACCTCGCCCTCGCGCGGCGTGCACCCCGGGAACGCGGGATTGCGGGGATCGGCGGGCGGGCGGGGCGGGCGGCGCGCCGGGGCCGCGGGGCTGGGTGGGCTGCGCCGGCGGGGCTCAGGGGCGCCGGCCCGCGTCTCCAGGCTCGCTCGCTCGCTTGCTCGCACGCTCTGGGCCCCCGCCCCCCGAGGCCAGCCCCGCGGGGCGGGGAGGGGGCTGTCTGCGGGGGCCCGGCCGGGGAACGGCTCCGAGGGGAATTCTCACGGAGGGGGTCGCCTGGGATCCCATTTTCACGCTTGAAAGGGTCGCCACCTTGGCTTCCGCTCATCAGCCTGGTGGTGGCTACTGACTGCCAGCGGAGGCAGAGCGCTGGGGATGGAGGGCTGGTGCGAAGAATGACAGCGCCGGGGGGAGGGTGCGGGCCGGGAGCGCGCGCACCCGGGCGAGTTCCCTAGTCTCCCGGGAGCTCGGGGAGGTCTGCCCGAGGGGCTGGGCGTACGCTCTCGCACCCCTACCCAGTGTTCTCGGCACCTGGGGCCAGGACTCTGAGTGGGACACCCAGGGCTAGGAGAGAGGTACCTTATCAAAACTCGAAGCGCAAACATCCTTCTCCCGGTCGCCGTTGGTGGGAATAAGGGCCAAAGGGGCCTTCCTGGGTTCAGGAAGGGGCCACGGGTAGGAGATGTATGTGTTGACTCTTGCACCCACGGAACTGGGCATTCTGTTGCCTGCCAACCATTAAAGAGGTGGGCGGCTAGCCCGGTGCTGAGATAGCCAAGTAGGGCCTGAGGGGAATCCCTGAGGTGGGCCAGACTGATCCAAACCCACGTAGACCTGGTGCCAACCATGGGACCACAAGACCTCCAGAGACTGTACCTCGGAGGTGACATATACTGTGTCTTCAGGTATTTAAGTTCCTGCTAAACATAACTCCTACTTGGTGGATGAGCAATAAACTCCAAATTTTCAGATCTCGATTTCCATCACCTAAGAAGAATCATATGGATTGTTGTCTATGGAAGACACCTAGAGACCTCTGTTTTCATAGACATGGGAGAAAAGACTATCTTCTTTCCTTTCTAGCCTTCCTTCCTCTCTAGGGAGGAACCATATGAAAGAACAGGAGGTAATAATAAAAACCCACTATGGGTGGTTCCAAGTTTTTAATACTTTGATACTGAGGTCTTGAACTCCTACAATAGTCCTTTTTCAGCATTTTGTGTGTCCGGGTTTTTTTTTTTTTTTTTTGGCTCCAGTAGTTCAACATGCAATGAATTGCCTCTACAAAGAAAGACAATGCCTTTTGGTGTCACCCTTTGTTACTGTAACTTATTATTTCTGGGTGGTATAAATTGTTGCCTCAGGTGCATTGTGTACCCATGTTGTAAAACAAGGGCTTTCAGTTGTGAGTTTGTGTGTGTTCCAGTTGTCACCCAGCTTCCTTCCACAAGGCTGTGTTTCACAGCCTTTTGCGTTTGAGTCTAAGACCTTTTTCTTTTAAAATGTTGAATCAAGGTAGACACTTATGGGCCCATTCTCATTTGGGGTATTAGCTTCATTTCAAACTCACTGAGAAGTATATCTAATCTCTGGTTGTAACCTAGTCATAAAGTAACAAGCTATTTGAGTAGGAATTAGCACCATTTGGAATTATTTTGTGAAAAAATGACTTTTAAAAATCATCTTCAATTTTCTACAGATAGGAAAACTAATGAGGCAAATCAATATAGATTGAATAGATTAAAATATCTGTCTTCCCTATTTTGTCCTTTCTCTCTCTCACACACACACACCTTTTATTTTCTCCCGCCTCTGCCACAGTGTATAAAGCCCTATTGAGACGTGTAGGCGTGATGTGTAAACCGGATTAGCAGTTTGAAAGAAAGACACACAATAAGCTGGAATTGTTTTACTTCCCTTTCATTTCTCATGCCTATATCTCTAATAAATTTGTTGCTCCAGCAGTGGGTCAAAGGGATCATGTTGCTCAGCTTCTTTTCATGCAAGACTTGATGGCAGAGATCACTGAAATGAATGGTGTGCCTTCTGCCAAATGCAGAGTTTGATATGGATATATTAGATGAGGAGATAGAGACAAGGAGAGAGATGGACAGAAGAATGTTCAAAGTTTGGGTCTTTCCAGAATACATCTTATCTCTTAATGTGGCTAAGAAGATATATAGACAAGGGAAGAAATAAATATAAGGGTCAATGCTGTTTTCTTTCAAGTTCATTGTAGAATGAGCATTTTCCTGCAGTTAGTGACATTCCCAGCAAGAGAATACCAATAGCTTTGGCACCGCAGAAAGTCTAAGTCCCTTTTCCAAATTAGTATGTGTATCTGGAGTAATAAACGTGAAGAATTCCGGGACCTTCTCGGGACATCTCCTTCTACCTCTACCACCAACCCCCCA
>SJYC01085453.1:0-23874 GCA_006408675.1 Madoqua kirkii | reverse complement strand
CTCCTTTTCCTATTTGGAACCAGTCCTCTTGTTCCGTGTCCAGTTCTAACTGTTGCTTCCTGACCTGCGTATATGAAGTATAAATACAAATTATTTAAAAAACAGTAAAACTAAAGGCAATAATATATTTCATAATAATTAATGCTATTACAGTGAGTCTGGGTGCTAGTATGTATTCACAAGTGTAGGGCTGTTAAATGAAAATGTAAAAACTCAGCATGAAGAAAGTATGGAAAATGTTTTCTTCCCTGAAAAAAATAATCTCCTTTTACTTTTCACAGTATAAATATCTTACTCATGAAATATAATCTTCTCTTTGAGGAATATTAAACAAACTATTTCCACATTGAAAGCTAATATTAAACAAATTAAACAAGCTAATATTAAACCATTTTCACATTGAAAAATAAAATTGGGAAAAAGGAACATCTGAATATTTACTTTGACTCATAGCTATTTTGCATTCTCCCAAGAAACATTAGCTTAAGTAAATTAAAAACAAGGAGTGCTATGGACTTTCAGTCAAATAAAGAGACTTTCCAGCATTGCTTTATCCGCATAATGGGGACAAGAGTCAATCATTCTAATTCAACTTATGTGTGTAGACAAAAGATTACATCTGAATATTTACTTTGACTCATAGCTATTTTGCATTCTCCCAAGAAACATTAGCTTAAGTAAATTAAAAACAAGGAGTGCTATGGACTTTCAGTCAAATAAAGAGACTTTCCAGCATTGCTTTATCCGCATAATGGGGACAAGAGTCAATCATTCTAATTCAACTTATGTGTGTAGACAAAAGATAAATCTAAGATATGGTTCCGCAGTCGAAAAAATTTTCTATAGAAGTTAATGGTTTGTACTATTTGCAACACTTTATTTTTTTGAGAAGACATGAAAAAAATATATAGTTTTTTTGGTCCACTTTTCAAAAATGAAAAGTAAAATGAAAGTCATTGAGTTGTATCTAACTCTTTGCAACCCCATGGACTGCAGCCTGCCAGGCTTGTTCTGCCCATAGAATTCTCCAGGCAAGAAAACAGGATAGCAAATAGAGTTCATCTCCTCTGCCAGTTTGGGTAACTAAGTAGTTGCTACTTAAGTTCAGCATCAAGGAATATTACAAGACTGCTTCAGTAAATAAGTGATTACTTCATGTTGTCTCAGGCAAGGGAAGATATGGTGCCAACACATATGTGATTTATTTCATGAAGTTGTAGAAAGGCCTTATAATATAGTAAAAAAAAATCTATGCATTATATACAGCATTATACATTATACTCTATATGTAATTTTATGCATATGTATGTGCGACAATTCAGTATTGATAGGATTTGTTTTTTAAATAAATATCTATAGGGTAGAGGGAACTCAAAAGTTTTTCCTAGCTTTGGCTAAGTCTTTGTAGATTTCTTATGAGCAGTTGAAGAGGTTAAGAATATATGTGAGATAGTTGAAGAGGTTAAGAATATGTGTGAGATATTTTCCACGTATTTTCTTCTTGAAAAATTTATCTTGAAGAGTACTTCCTGAGCAAGCAGCCTCCTGAGTTTCTTCCTGCATCTACTGACCAGAGAGATACTCAGATGTTAGGGGATGTTTCCTCGAAGGAGAAGTGAAAGTGGCCTATTTCTTATGTAAAGTGTTGTTGTAATAGCTTTTGTTACTGGAGAAAGGATATCAAGATGGTCCAAAAAACAGGAATGGAAAAATTTCTGATGTTAACAATCAGTGAATGTTGTTGAAATTATTAAAAGGAGTATGCTAGGGTATTGTTACCTTGATAGGTTTAATAAGACCCAGAATCCTTCCTTTAGCTTGGCAAGTCCAGAATTTCTTTGTTTTACTATCTCTGAGTAGTTGCTGAACTCATGAGCAGGAAGATAAAATTAATAATGTCATTCTCCTGCTTAAATCTCTCCAATAGGTGCCATTGCCCTTTACCAAAGTTCAAAATATTTAGCGTATCATACACTACACTGAAGGGCTTCCCAGGTGGCTCAGTGGTAAAGAAACTGCCTGCCAGTTCAGAAGATGCAGCAGACACAAATTCGAACCCTAGGTTAGGAAGATCCCCTGGAGTAGGAAATGGCAAACCACTCCAGTATTCTTGCCTGGAAAATTCCAAAGACAGAGGAGCCTGTGGGCCACAGTCCATGGACTCGCAAAGACTCAGACACCACTGAGCACACACACACACACTCCACTAACTCCATACTGAACTGTCTTTTTCAGTTTTATTGAAACGTCATTCACATGCCACCTAATTTACCCACTAAAAATGCAGTCCATCGGCTTTCAGTAGAAGCATGGAGCTGTGCAGCCATTACCACAATCAATTTTAGAGCAGTTTATTACCCCCCAAACATCACCTCTTCCAACTTTCCCTTCTCCCCTAGTATTAGCAAGCACCAGTTTCCCATTTCGATATATTTGTCTATTCTGGACATTTGATATGAGTCAAATTATACAATATGCCATCCTTTGTGACTGGGTTCACTAGCTTAGCACAAGATTTTTAAGGTTCATGAATGATACGTAAGTATTAGGACTTCTGTTTCTTTTATTTCTGCATAATTTCCATTTTATGTCTATACTACCCTTTTCATCTGTCCTTCAATTGTTGAACACTTAGTTTGCTTCCATTGCTTAGCTGTAATGAATAATAATTCTACTGTGAGCATTCATGTTCAAGTTTCTGTGAGGATGTGGTTTGCCATTTTGTTGAGTATATTCCCAGTAGTTGAATTGTTGGATCATATGATATCTCTTCTACCATTTGAGATATGACCAGACTGGTTTTCAAAGCAGCTGTGCCATTTTTCACTTCCATCAGCAGTGTATGAAGTTTCTCTACATCTTTGCTAACATTTATTTTTTATCTTTGTGATTATATCCATTCTGGTACATGTGAAGTGGCATCTCTTTATGGTTTCGATTTGCATTTCTCTGATGGTTAATGATGTTGAACATCTTTTCTTTTGCTTATTGGCCGTTTGTACATCTTTGGAGAACTGTC
The DNA here is from genome assembly GCA_006408675.1 of Madoqua kirkii. Classification (NCBI taxonomy): domain Eukaryota; kingdom Metazoa; phylum Chordata; class Mammalia; order Artiodactyla; family Bovidae; genus Madoqua; species Madoqua kirkii. The sequence goes on along the minus strand of SJYC01085453.1, from coordinate 20,855 downwards.
TATTCAGATTCTTTGCTCATTTTTAAATTGGGCTGTTTGCGTTTTTATTCTTGAATTGTAACAGTTATTCATACATTCTAGAAACAAGCACTTATAATAAAGTACATGATTTTCAAAAATGTTCTTTCATTGAATGAGTTGCTTTTTCTGGGTGATTTCATTTGAAGTGCAAAATGTATTAGTTTTGATAGTGTATTAGTCAGCTTGGACTGCCATAACCAAATGCCATAGATGTGGTGGCTTAAACATTCATTTCCTCGCAGTTCTGAGGACTGGAAACCTGAGTTCGTGATACCAGCATGGCCACGTCCTCTTCCTGGCTTACATGTGGCTGTTTCCTGGCTTTTCCTCAAATGGCAGAGAGACAAATCTCGATTTACTGCCTCTTTGTTTTCTTATAAAGGCCAATAATCCCACTGCCGTGACCTCATCTAAGCTGAATCATCTCCCAAAGGCCCCATATCCAAATGCCATCACGTCGGGGGTCAGGGCTTAGACATGTGAATTGGGTGAACCCATTTCAGGCCATAGCAGATGGTGTACAATTTATCTATCTTTTCATGCATTGCTTGAGCTTTCAGTGTCATCTCAAAGAAGCCGTCATCTAATCCAAGATTCTAATTTACCCTTGTGGCTTTTTCTAGAAGTGCTACAATGTTAAAGTTTTAAGGGATTTTTTTGGTCGGCGGTGGGGGTTGTTTGTGCTGCTCATTTGATCTGGAAAATTTTTTGCTCAACAGATACCTTACCTGGCTCACTCTTACTTGTTTTTTACATGTTGTATTGCATGCTCCCTCCATCCCCACCCCCACTCCAGGGGTGAGCTGAAGCATGCCTGTGCATGCTGAATACCCTGGCCATAGTTCTACCGTAGCATTCTCATATTATATGGTAACTGCTTAGCTTACCTTGGTTTATTATGTCTTTTTCACTATTGCTCACATTGCAACATCTGAAAAACATTGCAGAATCCCCTACATATTGGGCAGTCAATAACATTTTGTGGATTAATAAAGGAATTTACAAAATATCAGCTTATTCATTCACAGTGAGAAAGAACTGTCACATAACCTGGTATCCAAACTGGGTTGACAGATCTCTGCACTATAGGAAACTACACAGAAAATTCAAGCATTCTAAGAATATTTCTTGGTAACCGTAGACTTAGAACATGTTCAGTTCAGTTCAGTCACTCGGTTGTGTCCAACTCTTTGCAACTCCATGAACTGCAGCATGCCAGGCTTCCCGGAGTTTACTCCATTGAGTCGGTGATGCCATCCAACCATCTCATCCTCTGCTGTCCCCTTCTCCTCTTGCCTTCAGTCTTTCTAAACATCAGGGTCTTTTCAATGGAGTCTGTTTTTTTGCATCAGGTGGCCAAAGTATTGGAGTTTCAGCTTCAGCATCAGTCCTTCCAATGATTATTCAGGACTGATTTCCTTTAGGATGGTCTGGTGGGTTCTCGTTGCAGTCCAAGGGACTCTCAAGAGTCTTCTCCAACACCACAGTTCAAAAGCATCAATTCTTTGGCACTCAGGTTTCTTTATAGTCCAACTCTCACATCCATACATTTAATACTGGAAAAAACGTAGCTTTGACTAGACGGACCTTTGTTGGCAAACTAATGTTTCTGTTTTTTAATATGCAATCCAAGTTGGTCATAACTTTGCTTCCAAGAAGCAAGCATCTTTTAAGTTCCTGGCTGCAGTCACCATCTGCAGTGATTTTGGAGCCCCCCAAAATAAAGTATCTCACTGTTTCCATTGTTTTCCCATCTATTTGTCACTTCCATCAAGAGGCTTTTTAGTTCCTCTTCACTTTCTGCCATAAAGGTGGTGTCATCTGCATACCTGAGGTTATTGATATTTCTCCCGGCAATCTCGATTCTACCCTGTGCTTCATCCAGCCCAGTGTTTCTCATGATGTACTCTGCATATGTGTGTTACTAAAATTTTTATGGTACTAAGTCATGTAGTGTGTCCTGACAGTTCTAGACTTCTGGAACTCCACTTCTCTCTCCCCTCTCCTTGATGACTCTAATCCTTGAGCTTTGACTCCCTTTCAAAGACAGAGTACCTAGAAGAGCCCTCTAGCTCTTCTTGTCCTATAGCCTGTGTTTCTTTGCTATTTGGTGCCATCATCTCCCTCTTTTCAGTGACAATTTCTGCTTTAGTTATGTGTCAATACAACATAATAGAACACAAAGTGTTTTTCTCTGGGCCTTGATCCTCTTCCAAATACTGCACACAGTAGAATTCTCCAACACAGAACAGTACATTTTAATATATTTTATAACTTCTATAACACCTCCTGCAGCATTTTAGTTTGTGTGTGTACGTGCTCAATCGTTCACTTGTGTCCTTCTTATGACCCTGTGGACCGCGGCCTGCCAGGCTTTTCTGTCCATGGAATTTTCCAGGCAAGAGTACTAGAGTAGGTTGCCATTTCCTACTCCAAGGGATCTTCCCCACCCAGGGATCAAACCCACCTCTCTTGCGTCTCCTGCAATGGCCGGCAGATTCTTCACCACTATGCAAGCAAGGTCATAGAGCAAATCTTTTTGGCTATATAATTATAACTCTTGTTGATATCTAGAGAGCCATGATTTAGTTTTGTTTTATTTAGAGTTAGAGCTTTGTTGGGCTATGTTGGGAGATTTAAATATTCAGCTTGAATGCTATTTTATGTGCCTGGGGGTGCTCGGCACAGCAGGTGTTACCTAACCAGATGCTAAAGCCTTTTAAATTAATACGCAGCATCTTGTCAAACATGCCTCCTGCTTTACACTGTCAGAGCTGTTGAAAATTGGCTTTTCCTGCCAACAGGGTTTTTGGCTGGCAGTGATAAGCCTGACATGCTTTAGCTACAGTGCTTGCTGGGCCAGGTGATTTTACTAATATATCCAGAATGTTGAGTTTTAAGAAGTGTCCAAATTTTTCAAGTACCAAATAAGCAGATATATTTTGGACATTGGTGGAGATAAAATAATATTTCCCCCCTTCCATAAAGATGAGTCTAAACCAAAGACAAGATCATTAACTGAGTTACAGAACTAGAAGCCTTGGTTCCTCTGTGAGGATTTCTGTCTGGTGATTTCCCTCTCTCAGCTTCCATACATGATACAATAAGATCAGGCCCAAGGGCTTTTTCTGTTGGACTAAAAGTACACCGGGAGCTGGAGGAGGTTAAAGGGAAAGGATGTGTGAAATGGGAAACTTTAATCTTGATTCTAGGCCTTTGAGTTTGTCTTTCTCATTCTCATTTGTAATACTAGGCAGAGTGCAGGATGTAGGAGTCAGGGAAACTACCCAGGCTTAGAGACCAAGCCCAAGGAGGTGAGCTCTTCATTAAACATTGTTTACCCTCATCTCTTGGGTCAGGAAATCTATAAAAGGTTTTACATTATAACCCTGAATTCTGGCCAGACTTATAGGCAGCCACACTCCTCTGAAATAGGATCTTATCAAAGCCAACAGAAGGATTCATTGAAAGCTCCTTAAATATGTTTTACTCTGTCATTTCACATCTGACACCAGACATTATCTTGAGAATTGTGTAAGCCCCCAGGGTAATGGTAATAGATACAATCAGACAAAATGTGGAGAGGATAATAGCAGATAAGGTCAGAGACATGTTTTCTAAGAAACTTTAAAGAACAATTTTGTGATGTTCAGTGATTTTTCTCATAGTTTCTATCTTTACAGCTGTTAATATTATGGCTGAGTTTAAGAAGAAGACATACTGTGTTGTTCAGTGTGTTGCATAATAATAACCTGATTAATTGATCAGCAATAGTTTACTAAGTGCAAAGGAACAGAGGGGTAAAATAAGTACTTTCTCCTAGAAAAATGTGCTGAGTTTACTGTTCACATTATTTTTGATAATTTTTTTACCATTCTAGTCCTCTAATGATAGAGTGGAACCCTCTCTTCTTTATAGTTACTCTTGAGAACAATCTTTCTCTCCCTGATTTATTATTAAGAGTGATGTCAGGATCTTCCTTAAAAAGAAGGGATAGATAATTAACGATGAGATTCATGTAATTTCAGTTATCATAAAGGAAGAAAACACACACATTTTCTTTAACTTCCTGAAGCACCTAATGAAATATCCCATCCTAACATGGAAAATTTTGTCTTGGAAGAAAAATATTAACTGTCAAATAACTACATTTAGCTCAAAAACTACTAGTATATATCATTTATGAAAATCTATTATAACAAGGACCTATGCTATTCACACTTCTACTAATGTCTCATTTTTTTATTCTTAAGACTCTATTTTTTAGAGCAATATTACATTCATAACAAAATTGAGAGGAAAGTCCATAGACTTGCCATATACTCCTGTCCCCCCACATGGGTAGCCTCCCTGTAATCCATATAGCCACCACCAGATGATAATGTGATGCATTTTTATTTAGAAGTCTATAGTTTACATTATAGTTTACTTTTGATATTGTACATTCTGGGGTTTTGAAAATGTATAAAGACATGTATTAGTCATCACAGTATCATAACAGAGCATTTTCACTGCCCAAAATATCCTCTGTGCTTTGTCTATTCATCACAGTCCACTCCAATTCAAACCCTGGTAACCAGTGGTGATAAAAGTGACTGACTCCACAGTTTTAACTTTTTCAGAATGTCACAAAGTTGAACTAATACAGTATGTCGTCTTTTTAGATGGCTTCTTTTACTTAGTAAAGTGCATTTCAGGTTTCTCTATGTCCTTTTATACTTTGGTAGTTCATTTCTCTTTGCTAAGTTGCTTCAGTCGTGTCCAACTCTGTGCGACCCCATAGACAGAAGCCCACCAGGCTCCCCCGTCCCTGGGATTCTCCAGGCTAAGAAGACATACTGTGTTGTTCAGTGTGTTGCATAATAATAACCTGATTAATTGATCAGCAATAGTTTACTAAGTGCAAAGGAACAGAGGGGTAAAATAAGTACTTTCTCCTAGAAAAATGTGCTGAGTTTACTGTGTCACATTATTTTTGATAATTTTTTTACCATTCTAGTCCTCTAATGATAGAGTGGAACCCTCTCTTCTTTATAGTTACTCTTGAGAACAATCTTTCTCTCCCTGATTTATTATTAAGAGTGATGTCAGGATCTTCCTTAAAAAGAAGGGATAGATAATTAACGATGAGATTCATGTAATTTCAGTTATCATAAAGGAAGAAAACACACACATTTTCTTTAACTTCCTGAAGCACCTAATGAAATATCCCATCCTAACATGGAAAATTTTGTCTTGGAAGAAAAATATTAACTGTCAAATAACTACATTTAGCTCAAAAACTACTAGTATATATCATTTATGAAAATCTATTATAACAAGGACCTATGCTATTCACACTTCTACTAATGTCTCATTTTTTTATTCTTAAGACTCTATTTTTTAGAGCAATATTACATTCATAACAAAATTGAGAGGAAAGTCCATAGACTTGCCATATACTCCTGTCCCCCCACATGGGTAGCCTCCCTGTAATCCATATAGCCACCACCAGATGATAATGTGATGCATTTTTATTTAGAAGTCTATAGTTTACATTATAGTTTACTTTTGATATTGTACATTCTGGGGTTTTGAAAATGTATAAAGACATGTATTAGTCATCACAGTATCATAACAGAGCATTTTCACTGCCCAAAATATCCTCTGTGCTTTGTCTATTCATCACAGTCCACTCCAATTCAAACCCTGGTAACCAGTGGTGATAAAAGTGACTGACTCCACAGTTTTAACTTTTTCAGAATGTCACAAAGTTGAACTAATACAGTATGTCGTCTTTTTAGATGGCTTCTTTTACTTAGTAAAGTGCATTTCAGGTTTCTCTATGTCCTTTTATACTTTGGTAGGTCATTTCTCTTTGCTAAGTTGCTTCAGTCGTGTCCAACTCTGTGCGACCCCATAGACAGAAGCCCACCAGGCTCCCCCGTCCCTGGGATTCTCCAGGCAAGAACACTGGAGTGGGTTGCCATTTCCTTCTCCAATGCATGAAAGTGAAAAGTGAAAGGGAAGTTACTCAGTCGTGTCCGACTCTTAGCGACCCCATGGACTGCAGCCCACCAGACTCCTCCATCCATGGGATTTTCCAGGCAAGAGTACTGGAGTGGGGTGCCATTGCCTTCTCCACATTTCTCTTTAGTACTGAATAATATTCAATTGTATGGATGTACCATTTCTCTTTTTAAAAGTTTATTTATCTTTATACCTATTGAAGGACATTTTTGGTTGTTTCCAGTATATACATTGCCTGATCTCGAGAATGCAACAACAAAGCTGAATCATGTCAAATGATGCTGTTAAAGAGCACCCAATACCTGGGGCAACTCTATACACATACTGACAAGTTAAAGTCTGCAAAACCAGCAGGGATAATATATAAGATAGGCACATTTCAGTGGGAGTGAGTAAGTGAGGCATGATAGGAACATGACTTGATGCTCAGAGAGCCTCAAGCAGCCTGACAGCACTGTATCTGACTCAACAAACATCCGCTTTTGGATGATGACAATTACCTTGATTGGAAGATTTTTGAAAACAGAATCACCCAGTACCCATGCCCACATCTACCATGCAGTGTCATTTGTATGCATGTTTGATGTTAAACACACCTGCATCTCTCAGGTCATTATTAACAGAATCTTCTTACATTAACATAATCTTCTGTTATGCAGTTTTAGCAAAAAGACAAAACAGCGTCTTATTGAAACAGGCATACACACAAATCAAAGGGATACAAAATAGTATTTGCATAAAGCTTGAATCTAATTTTCCTCTTAAATTGAGCAGGCTTACTCAACAATTTCTGTGAAGACTCTAAAAGTCCAGTTGTGCCTGTCAAATTGTATTAGTTATGCAGGCAACTCTACCTTCAAGCTGTCTAGCCCAGGGCTGCTTGTGAGATGCGGCTGTTCCACACAGTAATTTCGGATGACAGGTTTCTCTGGGCTTGTGCAAGTCTAGGAGGCAATTATAAGACCAGAGGTCATTAACACCACATTTGATTACATAACATAATAAAATAGGAAATAATATATGTAGAGAAGAAGAGATAGAGATTCCTAGGAAATAAATGTGTTTTGTTTGTTTGTTTGTTTCAAACTAAATTTATAAAGACTCTTGTGAACTTACAGCAACTAATATTCTGAGATTTATATAGATATAAAATTTAGGGACTATATCAATTGTTTTAGCTGATTTGTTTTCACCTCTCTAGTGTAATACTTCTGTTATTAATTCCAGGATGTATGATGTGGAGAAGATGTGTATCTTTATATCTTTATACCTGTAAACTTATGACAAGTCATATCCAGATAAATGTAGGGTTAAAATCTGGAGCTTTCCACCAAGTATTACAAATAGAATTGCTTGAAGAATTTTCCATTTTCAAAAGAGGAGAAACCAAAATATACTAAGTTGGGGGCACAGCCTAAGGAAGTCATTATAAAAACATGTTGAAGTAGTTAATTTGTCTAATTTAAATGCTAGATGGTCAAGTCAGCATGCTTTCCTGCCATATGCTTTCCTCAGAGCTATTTTTGAATTGCACAAATGTTAGATGCTTGGAGAATAAATTTTAAAAATGCTTTCTGTGGTTAGGGAGGGTGTTGGTGGTATGTAGGAAAGCTGCATTTTAGCTCATCCTTTGTGTTTTCTCTTCTCTGTCTGATTTGCACTCATGATTTTTCAGCCAGTGCTTACTCATACATGGTTGCAGAAATAAGGCCAGTGTCAGTTCATTAATTAAGTGGCCCACAGAATACAGGTTTAATTGAAAGATAAAGAGTGTTAAAACTGTAATTATGATGAATGGATTGTCATAGATTACTCTGGAGACTGCTGCCTGGTGTCAAAGACATGAAATTAAAAGGCTGGATTCCCTCCTGTCACGAAGCTTCTCCTGACCTGCTTTTAGGAGGTGAGGACTCATCTTTTAAGTCAAGATCTTTCGGACAGTTAATGTGAAAATATATCGTTTTTTCTGCAAATAAATCTCCTCAAGTAAACACACCATCCTGAAATGAGGCAAAGAAGTCAGTAGTCTTTTTCCATTCTTCCATCTTTAATATTAGCTGTGAAAAAAAGGATGAACATGCATACTGTTCCGTATCTGTGTGAGGTGGCAGTCTGTGGTGACTGACAAGGTGGCAAGAGCCATAAGGAGAAGAGAAAAGAAAGGATGGCCTGGGGAGGCTCTGAATCCATACACTTTCCACCTGACCAGATTCCCTCTATAGAATGCAAGCGAGCACGGGATCGGAGTCAGTCTCTACTTTGCTGATGTATCTTTTCCTTTGAAAATAAACATGGAGGGACAAAAACAGGAAAAGTTTCTTTGCACTAACCTGAGAACATCCCACTAACCTAAGGGATATTTATTGAAGCATTAGCAGCTCAGGCATAATATCCTGATGACCCTCCTTAGCTCACTTGCCAGCATGCACCAGCAAAACCACTGTTAACATACAAAGGCAAGTTGTCTCTCCCTGGGGAGCTGACAAGCTTGAGGGATGTTGATACCAGCAGGGATATTGTTGTGTATCAGCATGAGCCTTGCTAGAGTTGTTTAGTCTCTTTCATTCAGGCTTTCTCATCCAGAAAGAATAAAGCTGTCATGATGAATAAATGATATAACAAATGTAAAGATCCTAACACTATCTCTAACCTATAATAAGTGTTCAAGAAACAATAGCATAAAAAAAGGATGAGGTGGGCAGAAGAGAAAAGAGGTAATACCAAGAAGTTAGTGTTCTGTTCACTTCAGTTCATTTCAGTCACTCATTTGTGTCCAACTCTTTATGACCCCAAGAATCGCAGCACGCCAGGCCTCCCTGTCCATCACCAACTCCCGGGGTTCACTCAGACTCACATCCATCAAGTCCGTGATACCATCCAGCCATCTCATCCTCTGTCGTCCCCTTCTCCTCCTGCCCCTAGTCCCTCTCAGCATTGGAGTATTTTCCAAAGAGTCAACTCTTCGCATGAGGTGGCCAAAGTACTGGACTTTCAGCTTTAGCATCATTCCTTCCAAAGAAATCCCAGGGCTGATCTCCTTTAGAATGGACTGGTGGGATCTCCTTGCAGTCCAAGGGACTCTCAAGATTCTTCCCCAACACCACAGTTCAAAAGCATCAGTTCTTCAGTGCTCAGCTTTCTTCACAGTCCAACTCTCACATCCATACATGACTACAGGAAAAACCACAGCCTTGACTAGATGGATCTTTGTTGGCAAAGTAATGTCTCTGTTTTTGAATATGCTATCTAGGTTGGTCATAACTTTTCTTCCAAGGAGTAAGCGTCTTCTAATTTCATGGCTGCAGTCACCATCTGCAGATATTTTGCAGCCCCCCAAAATAAAGTCTGACACTGTTTCCACTGTTTCCCCATCTATTTGCCATGAAGTGATGGGACCAGATGCCATGATCTTCGTTTTCTGAATGTTGAGCATTAAGCCAACTTTTCCACTCTCCTCTTTCACTTTCAACAGAGGCTCTTTGGTTCCTCTTCACTTTCTGCCATAAGGGTGGTGTCATCTGCATATCTGAGGTTATTGATATTTCTCCCAGCAATCTTGATTCCAACTTATGCTTCTTCCAGCCCAGCATTTCTCATGATGTACTCTGCATATAAGTTAAATAAGCAGGGTGACAATATACAGCCTTGACGTACTCCTTTTCCTATTTGGAACCAGTCTGTTGTTCCATGTCCACTTCTAACTCTTGCTTCCTGACCTGCATACAGATTTCTCAAGAGGTAGGTCAGGTGGTCTGGTATTCCCATCTCTTTCAGAATTTTCCACAGTTTATTGTGGTCCACACAGTCAAAGGCTTTGGCATAGTCAATAAAGCAGAAATAGATGTTTTTCTGGAACTCTCTTGCTTTTCCCATGATCCAGTGGATGTTGGCAATTTGCTCTCTGGTTCCTCTGCCTTTTCTAAAACCAGCCTAAACATCTGGAAGTTCATGGTTCACACATTGCTGAAGCCTGGCTAGGAGAATTTTGAGCATTAAAAATTGACAATAGAGCAACTAAATTTCATGCAATTTCTGAAACTTGTAACTTAGAATTAGGAGGGTGCAGAAATTAAATAACTTGTGTTGATTTCTAAGAAGTGATACCTTCTTCTGTTGTACAACTGAAACTAACCCAGCATTGTAAATCAACTATAATCTGATAAAAAAAAAAGAAAGTAGGAAAAATGCAAAAAAGAAAGTATAACTTCAATTTTTTTTAAGAAATGTGTTTTATTTTGCTCTCTTTTTAAAGGAACTAATTCTCTATATAATGAGTTGAATTGGTATTAAGAGGGGATTGACATAACTAGAAATGAGTTGAATAAATGTATTTGAGTGCTAAGTGCATGACAGTGTATAAACACCTGAGAGCAGGGACTTTAACTTGCTTCTTTCACTGTCATCTCCCTAGCATAGAGGGAGTGGTCATGTGAATGTGTGTGTGTGTGTGTGTGTGTGTGTGTGTGTGTGTGGTGTGCATGAATACATGCTAAAAAAGAAACATGACACTCCCTTCTGTCTGGGGGGATTTCTATGGCACTGTGTGTCCTGACCACTCTTAAAATTCCGAGAAAAAAGTGCAGACTGGGAAAGTCATTTTGGTTCTTGGGAAAAGTAAGAATTTTGGCAGGCTGTGTTTGGGGAACAAAATGACTAGTTTGAAAAGTTGTTGAATATGGTTTGTGATTGGCAACTGACCTACTAATTCTGTCTCAGTGACTCAAAGCAATCTTCTCTGACTTTAGATGGGGAGGCAGAAATGAAGTTTTCATCTAAAATTTATCCTTCACTGCCTTTAGCTTCTGACAGTGCTCTGTGTTGTACATCAGGTTCTGTAACTTACCTCTTTTCATGCAAGACTGTATTTTTGAAACCTTCGCATGTTATTATATAAAGATCTAGCCAACTTGTTCTGCCTTTTACACATGTACATTTACTATGTTTGATTCATCCATTTTCCTATAGATAGAAATCTAGATTGTTTCCATTTCTTGGCCACAAAACCAGCTTTTGTCATAATCTCTTATGTGCTGATGTCTATAGTACATTTTCAAGAGCAAAATATATACCATAAGTCATTTCTCAAATCTATTTGGCCTTTTCTTTTGGCTGAGAAACTTGTGGAAATACTGTTCTATGGAATATAGTTTAAGAAACTCTAGATTAGAGAAGTAACATATGGGTTAAACATGCATTTTTATTTTAAGAATGAATAAGACTGAAATAGCATGTCCAGTGAACAAAAGATAAATATGAATGTGTGATTTGGTAGGAACAATAGTATTACTTCATATACATGCAATAAAATATAGCAGTGAAGCCATTGCTATGTAGAATACAGAACAGCAGAGCAGTATAATTTCAGATATTGGAGAAAACAACAGAAACAAAGCAAAAAGAATATTGGGCACGTTCAGTTCAGTTCAGTCGCTCAGTCGTGTCCAACTCTCTGCAGCACACCAGGCCTCCCTGTCCATCACCAATCCTAGAGTTTACTCAGATTTATGTCCACTGAGTCGGTGATGCCATCCAACCATCTTGTCCTCTGTCATCATCTCCTCTTGCCTTCAATCTTTCCCAGCATCAGGGTTTTTTCAAATGAATCAATTCTTCACATCAGGTGGCATGTTATAAATGATCAAGTTCTAACAATTTCAAAAAGAAGAAAAGACTCTTACTTAATTATTTATACTTTTTAAAAAGTGTTTTTGGTATTAAAGCCAGAATTTAGGAAATGAACTATTCACTCATCATTGCAAGGATTTACTGAACATCTGCAATTTGTCCAAAATTCTGCTAAGTTCTAAAGCTATAAAAATAAACAAGGTAACAACATTGTTTTAAAGGATCATACTGTTAATTTGGAGGAGATGAGCAAATAATTATTTTGAAAAATACCGTAACGGCATTGCTAGATCTTGAACAAGGTATGATAGATCATTAACAAGTCAAGCAGCTACTTTACAAATATGTCAGTTAGTCAGAGAGGATAGAGAAAAGTATTATTGGTAAAGAAAATAGTGTGTGAAAGAAGTAGGAAATAAGAGAGATGAGAAAATCTGCAGGTAGAGATAGAAACAGGAAGGGGAAATCTTTGGTAGAGGCAGAAGATAGACCTGCTAAGAGGAAGGTGCTAGAGAGAAGAGTTACTAACAGAGTCAACAATACCTCTAAGAGCACAGACCAGTATTACCTCCTGTGTGGCACTTTGGTGATGGGTTTTGAGTGCTCATCAGTGATGAAAGCTTCTGATATGCCTGAAATGTGAATTCCGACAGATCTGTGAGGGCAATTGCAACAACTATGCCGAAGTTATTTCCATTTTTCCAGCACCTAACACAGGGTCTGGTGTGTTTAGTTCAGTTCAGTCGCTCGGTCATGTCCGACTCTTTGCGACCGCACGGACTGCAGCATGCCAGGCTTCCCTGTCCATCACCAACTCCCGAAGCTGGCTCAAACTCGTGTCCATTGAGTCAGTGATGCCATCCAATCATCTCATCCTCTGTCCTCTCCTTCTTCTCCTGCTTCAATCTTTCCCAGCATCAGGGTCTTTTCAGATGAGTCAGTTCTTCGTATCAGGTGGCCAAAGTATTAGAGTTTCAGCTTCAGCATCAGTCCTTCCAGTGAATATTCAAGACTGAGTTCCTTTAGGATTGACAGGTTGGATCTCCTTGCAGTCCAAGGAACTCTCAAGAGTCTTCTCCAATGCCACAGTTCAAAAGCATCAATACTTCAGCATTCAGCTTTCTTTAAGGTCCAACTCTCACATCTACACATGTCTACATGCACAATAAATGTTATATGTGTGGATGGAGAGTTAGAGGGGTGATATGTTTGCATCAATCATTACTATTGAAAAATTAGGATTTTCCATTTTTGGTGGGAAAGAAGCAATGTTGCAGAAATTCGAATTTTGTAATCAAGGTGAATAATCTTTAGCTGTGTGACCTTGAACAAATTATTCATCCATGCTAAGCTTCAATATTCTCATCTGAAAAATAGGAAAGAGATGCAGTAACTCATATAAATTACTAAGTTCAGCATGAAGTCGCTCTTGCTCAAAATGGTAGTTTCTATTTTTCAATGAAAAAGAAAGCTAACTAATGGAGAAAGGGTTATGTTTTAGATGGTTTGGATTTTAAAAGTTAAAAATATATTTAAATTTGATGTGCTTAAAAGTAGGAATCTCTGAAAAGTTTTGTGAGCTTGAGGAAAGTATAACTTTTCAAAGAGTGCTGCTGCTTTCAATGAAAAAGAAAGCTAACTAATGGAGAAAGGGTTATGTTTTAGATGGTTTGGATTTTAAAAGTTAAAAATATATTTAAATTTGATGTGCTTAAAAGTAGGAATCTCTGAAAAGTTTTGTGAGCTTGAGGAAAGTATAACTTTTCAAAGACTGCTGCTGCTGCTGCTAAGTCACTTCAGTTGTGTCCGACTCTGTGAGACCCTATAGACGGCAGTCCACGAGGCTCTCCCATCCCTGGGATTCTCCAGGCAAGAACACTGGAATGGGTTGCCATTTCCTTCTCCAATGCATGAAAGTGAAAAGTGAAAGGGAAGACACTCAGTCGTATCCCACTCTTAGTGACACCATGGACTGCAGCCTACCAGGCTCGTCTGTCTATGGGATTTTCCAGGCAAGAGTACTGGAATGGGTTGCCATTGCCTTCTCCATTTCAAAGACTAAGGAAGGGAAAATTAGAAGGGGGAAGAATGTGGTCAGGAGAGAGAGAGAAAACAAACAAACAGTCTGTTGTAGTCATCCAGTGTGAAACAGCTTGTCTGAATTCAGAACCCAGCTATACCATGACTAAGTGTCCAACTTTGCAAATTTTATTCACTTAGCTAAGCCTCAAGTGTTTTTTTTTTAAGATTTTATATTCGTAGAGTTTAGGGTCATAGACAATTCAAAGGAAGGTGCAGAGGTTTCCCATGTACCCTCTACCCCCACATATGTGTGATCTCCACCATTAATTACATCACACATCAGAGCGGTATATCTGCCACAACTGATGAACCTACATTGACACATCTTTGTGACTGCTGGTCCATAGCTCGGGCGTTGCATGTTTAGAGGTTTGGACAAATGTTTAATTACATGTATAGGTCATCAAATACTGCACAGAGCTTTTTCATTTCCCTAAAAATCCTCTGTCTGCTGTCTATTCATCCCTTTCACACCTGCAACCCCTGTGGCAACCATTCATCTTCTTACTAGTCCCATGATTTTACTATTTAAGAATGTTATACGGTTGGAATCATACAATAGTAGCCTTTTTCAGATTGACTTCTTTCATTTACTAGTATACATTGAAGATCTCTCCATGTTTTTTCTTGGTTTGATAGCTCATTTCTTTTTAGCGCTAAATAATACTCCCTTGTCTAAGGGTGCTACTGTTTATTTATCCCATCGCCTACTGAAAAGCATCTTGATTGCTTCCAAGTCTTAGCGACTATGCATGGAGCTGCTATAAACAGTGTATGCAGGTTTTTGTGTGGACATAGTCTTCAGCTTCTTTGGGTTGAGATTTCTTTGGAATGAAATACCATGGGGTGAGATTTGCTGAACTGTATGTCAAGCATTGAGCTTTGTTTAGTGAGGTCTTAGTGTCGCCTTACAGAGTTTCCTTAGGGTTAATGAGATAATCAATGTAAATTGCTTGGCAGAGCTCCTGGCATATGGTAAGGGCTCACTCAATGTTAATTACCTCTGTTATTAATGTTATCTAGGAAAAGTTGCCACTCCGTTACTCTTGCCTGGGAAATCCCATGGACAGGGGAGCCTGGTAGGCTACAGTCCATGGGGCCACTAACAGTCAGACACGACTGAGTGACTTCACTTTCACTTTCGTGCATTGGAGAAGGAAATGGCAACCCCCTCCAGTGTTCTTGCCTGGAGACTCCCAGGGACAGGGAGCTTGGTGGGCTTCTGTCTATGGGGTTGCTCAGAGTCAGACATGACTGACGCAACTTAGCAGCAGCAGCAGGAAAAGCTGATTTTTAAAAGTCAGTTCATGTGACAGTATGGATGGAGAATTTGGTACAGAATAGAGAAATGTCAGGGAAAAAGTGTAAAAACATTTGATGATTAACTCCATACAAGACAGCTGCATCTACTTCAGTCCTAGATTTTCAGGATGTCCTTGTCTCACAGTTGTAAGCCTGCATGGAAGAAATACGCCACTTCCTAGATCCCCACACCCCGTGTGGACTAATTAAGAAGGATCATATCAGGTAATTATAAGTAATGGTTATGTAATACTCCAGATAAAGAAGACGATTGCTGAATGTACTCCAACTCTGAACCACACATACCTGTCAGGTCAAAACGGTATAGTGGAAAAGCACTAAAGTCCAGCCTGGAGAGCTGTATTCACAATATAACTCCCTATGGGTCACGAGCTGTGTGAACTTGAACTTTTACCTTGGTAATTCAGTTTCCTCAGCCATGAAATGGAAATGAGACCCCACCACTAGTTATGGAGAGAGCAAAATAGGATAATGAATGTGAAAATAGTGCCTGGAATTTGAGAGAAAGTTAATAAATGTAAGACTGATCTTAATACACAGAGTCACTAAACAGCTTGTTCAGAGTCAGTGTCGTGATAGTAAATTAAAAATGCAAAGTCGTCTGTCACCAGGAACATTTTGACTAATATCTGTCATTGGTTATGAACACATGATTGCTTCCGTGAATTTATAGATTCACATTTTCTTTTATTCATTAGGCATAAAAGCAGATTTATTCTAGAGAGTTTTGATGACAAAATACATAGCAGAAAGCCAAAAAAAAAATTCACTTATAATTTTACCATCTGGAGATGAGAAATGTTAAAATTATAAATTATTTTCTTCTGACCTTTATTCTTTCTGAAGATAGTAAGTTAAACCTCTAGAAAGATAACCCAGATATATGTTTCACTTAAAAAATGGTAGGATATTAAATTTACAGATTTGATTAATATTTTGTCTTACAACATTTGTTAAGTATGCTAAGTCCCTTCAGTCATGTCCAACTCTTTGCAAACTCTGGACTGTAGCCCTCCAGGGTTCTCTGTCCATGGGATTCTCCAGGCAAGAATACTGGAGTGGGTTTCCTTCCCCTTCTCAAGGGAATCTTCCTGACCCAGGGATTGAACTCATGTCTCTTCTCTCTCCTGTGTTGGCTGGCGAGTTCTTTACCACTAGCACCGTCTGGGAAGCCCTATTCAAGAATATAGGATTAATTTAAAAAGCAGTACAGGATCTTTGTTACTCTTTTCTTTTCTCCATGAAAACTATGCAGTTTATATGAAGAAAATTTTGTTTTCTATGCACGTGTTTTTTGTTTTCTACTTGTTTCTTATTTCCATTCTCCGCTTGAATACTATATTCAGATAATATCAACATTTAAGCAGGCAGCAATCAGAGGAGAAAACATTTATCTGTAATGCCAGCCAAATGAAACAATGAACTCTTTCATCTTGATTCTAAACTCTAAGTGTCTGCTCTGAGGTTTTTGAAGTATTCACTTGGTTTGAAGCCACTCAGAGAATCAGCAAAATAAGTGGTTGAAGCAGGCAAAAATATAAACCTTAAACCTTTCCCAGCTTTGCATAATCATCATATTAATTTACTTTTTACTAAATTTGCCTTTGTGAAGGTTAGGTTAACCAAACTTGTCTCTCCATTTTTGTTTTCTTTTTGATATTCTGCCAAATTTTCCCAAATACTTAACACATTTGACAGCCATCAGTTTTTTTTAAAGAACCACTGTGAAGAACTTAATAACAATATGGATATATTAAAATTACTTAAAAATATGTATTTTTAAGTTGGAGTAACAGAATATTTCAGTAGGTGTTTTTGCCTTCTTTTTAAACATTCTTTCTTGTGTCTAAACACACTACCTAATGGTAGAAATACCCACATTGTTTAATCTCTGATCCCATTTTGGGGAAGGAACCTATTGACAATTACTCAAAAGTGTCATTTGTAATGGAGAAAGGATTACTCCAGAATATGCTGTTGTTGTTTAGTTGCTAAGACGTGTCCAACACTTTTGTGACACCATGGACTGTACCCCACCAGACTCCTCTGTCTAGGGATTCCCCAGGCAAGAATACTGGCTTGGGTTGCCATTTCCTTCTCCCGGGCATGTTCCTGATCCAGGGATTGAATCCCCATCTCCTGCTTCTCAGTCTTTACCACTGAGTCAGTCACCTGGGAAGTCCTCCAGAATATATTACCTGTGTTCTTTCATTGAAAATAAATACTAATTGAGCACCCACTGTGTCTTAGACACTAGGACTTTAGCAGTGGAGTCCGCTGAAGTCCCATTCACATGGCGCTTACCTTTCAGAATGAAAAACTGAGCAACATAAATTAATAGGAGAATCTTAGATAAGGTTCTCAAGCCTTAGATGCATTTATTATTCTGTATTATTTTGTAGGATACAAGTGTATTCTTTTACTTCATCCTATTTAATAAGTAAACTTCTTAATCTCTAAATAGTATATTTAAGAATTTTAGCTTGGTGTTGATGGTGGCTGTTTTTTCCGTATGATGTAGTACACTCAGTCTAAACTTTGTGATATGGAGTGAGAATGTAAGATCTTCAGAGTTGTTCACAAAATTAGCAAAGTTTAAATTATTCTATATTATCAATGTGTTATCATTATTTCCCTTTCAGGAATTTGCTGCTCTGACAAAAGAATTAAATGCTTGCAGGGAACAACTTTTAGAAAAGGAAGAAGAAATTTCTGAACTTAAAGCTGAAAGAAACAACACAAGAGTAAGTATAAAACTGCCTCTGCTTGGAAGTAATTCCATAGTTCAGTGTCTTATCTCTAATACATTCATAAAAATAGAAGCCTTTAAAAACTTCAGGAAGACTTCAAGCAAATACCAACTCATTGTCTGTTACTTAGAGTAAAAGAGAATATATTACAAAACTCAGAACAGGAAGACCAGAAACCTAAATTACAGCCTTGCCTACTAAATCATGGTGTTGCCTTAAAAAATGTTAGTGTTTCTTCTGACCTTTGTTTTTTTGATTTCTCTGCTTGGAAGTAATTCCATAGTTCAGTGTCTTATCTCTAATACATTCATAAAAATAGAAGCCTTTAAAAACTTCAGGAAGACTTCAAGCAAATACCAACTCATTGTCTGTTACTTAGAGTAAAAGAGAATATATTACAAAACTCAGAACAGGAAGACCAGAAACCTAAATTACAGCCTTGCCTACTAAATCATGGTGTTGCCTTAAAAAATGTTAGTGTTTCTTCTGACCTTTGTTTTTTTGATTTTAAAAGGAAGAGTGGCATTTAAATAGTGAGTTCCAGGCTGTTTTGCAATGGAGTAGGTGGGTCATGCTTCAGAGACTGGGAGTGGGTAAGATGGCAGGGTCATAGGTGTGAAAGGGGAGCCTGATTTTGCTTTCTGGGTGCTATGAGGGAATGGCCTGACATTCATCCTCACCTCACCCCAGAAAAACAATAATTTTTTAAAAAAATGTTAAAAAGGTAAAATCACTGAGAGAGGACTCTCCTAATTAAAAGAGGCATACCTTTTCTATTTTAGAAGCTCATGAAGGAGACTTCCAGTTATGATATTTTTATTTCATGAACCTGATGGAAATGACAGTATTCTGCTCTTGAAAACCCATGTATTTGTTTAATCACATGACTTGCTATCATCAGAGGTACCTTATTTTCTAGTTCAGAAGAAAAATTTACTAAATTTCAGAGTGTGTAAACTGTCATATTACTCATCAATGAGAGAGGTTTTTCTATTAAAATAATGTAAAGCAAAACCACTTTGGTGTGACTGTAGTTCAATTTCAATATGAAGTAAGTGAAAATATTTGAAGTGTTAAGAGCTCTGGCAGATTAATACTGAGAGAGTAAGGTATGTTCATTGTGTACTCATTATATGCTCGGTCCTAGATAGTAATATACAAATGACAACTCAATATTGTAAGATAAAACATGAATAAAGCTGGAAAACATTTTTTCTACCTTTCTAAAAGCAATGATATGGAGGATTTTTCTTGTTGATTACATCAAGGGAAATAGATTTATGAAGTCTTCCTTGAGCAAACCATTGCTTTACATATAACAACTTAGTTACATAATCACCTCCCCCACCACCTCAAAAATATCCAGGTCTGGAAATCAGAAAGTCTATTCTCTTCCCCTATAACGCCCTATTCAGTTCAGTTCAGTTCAGTCGCTCAGTCGTGTCCGACTCTTTGCGACCCCATGAATCGCAGCACGCCAGGCCTCCCTGTCCATCACCAACTCCCAGAGTTCACTCAGACTCAGGTCCATCAACTCGGTGATGCCATCCAGCCATCTCATCGTCTGTCATCCCCTTCTCCTCCTGCCCTTAATCTCTCCCAGCATCAGAGTCTTTTCCAGTGAGTCAACTCTTCACATGAGGTGGCCAAAGTACTGGAGTTTCAATGCCCTATTAAATGTTGCTAAATATAAGATTTTTAAATGGATTTACTTAATAGTTTCTCCTTCTGTGTGGTGTATTTTTATTCTTGCTATAAACACCCACTTACTGGCCATGGAGAGAAAGCAACAAAGCAGTGTGATCTCACACCCAAAAAGAATTTTTTATTAGATCATGGGAAAGCTTGAGTAGAATTGAGGGTCTCAATTTCTAGGGTCCTGATAAACTTGTGACTCTCTCTTTCCACACTGAGAGGTTAACATATGCTCACAAATTGAAATATATAACACAGAAACAAAGTTCATAAAGATAACTCATAGATGGATAGAGGTTTTGTTGTTAATTTTGAGTATCAACAAAAACAATAGATCAAAAGGTAGGATATTTGAGTGAATTATATCTGTTCTCAAATAGAAAATAAAAATTTCAGAGGAAGATGAATGAATAAATTTTATCTTGTATATCACACAATAATGATAATAATATAGTAACAATTAAAGGTGAAATGTCTTTCTCAGTGTTTTACGTATTTCACTCACATTATCCTTACAGCGACCCTATTGTCCCCATTTAACGGATGAGAAAACTAACACAGTAACTTGCCCCAAGACACTCAGCTTGTAAGTGACAAACCCAGAGAGTCCACTCTGTGGCTTAATCAATGGCTATATATTTTAAAAAGTATATTCCTGTTACTCATAAGTCATGTGTGATCTAAGGGATTATCTCTAGGTAGGAGCAGACTTTGTTCAATTTCTTGTAACTCAGTTCCAATCCGTTTAGTAATCTATTTTCTATCAGTTGTGTGGAAGTAATGTGCTAGGTATTTATTCTGATATCACAGGTAAAAGCTGTGGCCATTTATCATTTTGTCACTACAGATAAACCTGATCCTTGCCTCCAAAATAAAAGTGTACAAGAAAAAAATCAAAGTAAGGACTAGAGTTGCTCTTAAACCCAACTGCCTCAAGTAATTACCTTGAGAAAATCCAAATAAAGTCATGTTAATGTTATTCATGATTTAGTGCATATTTAGAGAAACATTAAAAATTTTTTATTGTTTAATATGTCCACACTAAAAAGAATGTAGAAAAAAATGATGAAACAAAATTTATTGTTTCTAAAACTTCTCTAACCATACCCAAGCAAGTTGTATCTGTAGGAAACATCATTCCTACCATTATTTCAACATATTGAAATCAACTGGTGAAAATTACCATATTTTTGCAGAATTATTTGAATTAATGAAAGGTGAGGGGAAAATATAAATATTTATATAGTTATTATTTTATAATATAAGAGTAGAAAAGTGTTGTTGTTTCACTTTTGCTCTTTGTTGTTTCAACTGCTCTGGTACCTGAACAACTCAGAGATGACTTATTAA
>SJYC01085450.1:0-14643 GCA_006408675.1 Madoqua kirkii | reverse complement strand
GCGGATGCTGGCAATTTGACCTCTGGTTCTTTTGCCTTTTCTAAAACCAGCTTGAACATCTGGAAGTTCACAGTTTATGTATTGCTGAAGCCTGGCTTGCAGAATTTTGAGCATTACTTTACTAGCATGTGAGATGAGTGCAATTGTGCAGTAGTTTGAGCATTCTTTGGCATTGCCTTTCTTTGAGATTGGAATGAAAACTGACCTTTTCCAGTCCTGTGGCCACTGCTGAGTTTTCCAAATTTGCTGGCATAGTGAGTGCAGTACTTTCACAGCATCATCTTTCAGGATTTGAAATAGCTCAACTGGAATTCCATCACCTCCACTAGCTTCGTTCATAGTGATGCTTTCTAAGGCCCACTTGACTTCACATTTCAGGATGTCTGGCTATAGGTGAGTGATCACACCATCGTGATTATCTGGGTCATGAAGATCTTTTTTGTACAGTTCTTCCATGTATTCTTGCCACCTCTTCTTAATATCTTCTGCTTCTGTTAGGTCCAGACCATTTCTGTCCTTTATGGAGCCATTTTTGCACGAAATGTTCCCTTGGTATCCCTAGTCCAGGCTTAGCACAGCCCAGAACAGAGTGTGTAAGATCATGCCAGGGACCTTAGGAGGCTTCCTAGGGTTGAGTGTGTGGAGAACTTCAGATGCTTCCCTCGTCCTCCAACACTGGAGGTTCCCTTCCTGTCCCGTGATCCCCAGAAGTTAGGGTAAGTGTACTTCTCCGGGCATACGAAACCCTCCCCTCCCCAAGCTACCCCTCAGGTGTCCTGGTCCTGTGAGGTCTTGCTTCTCTGACCCCCTGCTCCCCCTAAGCTCCTGCCCAGTTGCTTGGGGGTTCTTCCCTTCTACCTGGGCGTCTGAGGTCCCCTACCAGCATCTGTTAAATGTCCTGGCTGTGGGGAGGCATGGAATCTTGGTCTTCCTTCCCTGTCATCTTGTCTCCATCCTTCTGCCTCTATCTTTTGATAGTTTGATTAAAATGTCTTAGTGTGGAGCTGTCTATGCTTATCCAACTTGAAGCTTGTTGAGCTTCTTGGGAGTATCTTGAATCTTCAAGTTTTTTTTAAATCAAATTTGGAACTCTTGGCCATAATTTCCTTAAATATATTCTTTCTGCTCCTTTCTCTCTATTGTCTTCTTCTGGGACCTTCATAATATGTCTGTTGCTATATTTGATGGTATCCCACAAATCCGTTCACTTTTCTTCTTTTTTCTTCCTTCTCTTCAGACTGTATAATTTGAGTTGAACTGTCTGCAGGTTCATTGGTTCTTTTTTTAAAATTCTTTCTTTTTTTTAAATTATGGAAGTATGATGACACATTCACAGGAGACTTGGAAAATACAGAACAAAGTTACATACAGTTCTGCTATGCATTACAATTATTTTTTAAGTAGATAAATTAAAATTTTTGGTTGGAGTTTCAATAACAAACTCTCAAAAATTAATAGAATGGATATACAGAAAAGTAGAAGCACACAGTAGCCTGAAAAGCACCACAGGTTCACCAATTCTTTCTTCTGCCTGGTCAACTTTGCTGTTGAAAAGCTTCAAGTGAACATTTTGTTTCAGTTATTGTACTTTTCGGCTCCACAAATTTTATTTGGACACTATTTATAATGTCTATCTCTTTATTGGTTTTCTCTCTTTCTTGAGACATTTTTCTTCTGGTTTTCTCTATCTCTTTGAGAATATTTAAGACAATTAATTTAGAGTGATTGTCTACAGTGTTGAATATTTGTGCTTCCTCAGAGACGTTTCTATTACTTTAGTTTACTTTTTCCTATGGATGGTCCATGCTTTCTTGTTTCTTTGCATGCCTAGTAATTTTTCTGTGGAAACATGTACCTTTTGAATATCCTCATATGGTAACTCAGGAAATTAGATGCTTTTTCTTCTTCAGTGTTAGTTGTTGTTGCTATGGGTCGTTATTGCATGTTCAGTAACTTTTCTAAACTATGTTTAATTTCTCTATTCTATATTATATATGGTTCTCTGAAATCTCTGTTTCTTTAACTTAGAGTCAGCTAATGATTTGGCAGAGATTTCCTTAATATCCTGGAATAACAACAAGAAAAACCCTCTCACTCTGCCATTTTGCCGATACTACTTAATATCATCTTTCGAGACCTGGCCTCAAAGGCTGTGCAGTCCCACATTCTGTTGGTTGAGGTAGATACAAAGACCTCCCCACCCCCAGATTCTAGGGTAGCGACACATTCCCCTTGATGGCACATCAAGATCACATTTGTACATTTAAGAAGAAAATGGTTGTTGTATAACTTAGGATCTAAAAATAACTTAGTACATATTAAAGATCAGTGAGCTCAGCATAAGCTATTTCATACTGTGACCATAGGAACTGTAATATGGTTTAGTAACTCACCAGAAGTACCCTGGATGTTGCTAAGTTCAGGGGCAACTGAACTGATTATCAACTAAGTAATAACAAATAACCTAAAGAAAAAGTATTATGAACTTGAACTTTGGAGTTAGACTGAACTAGACAAGTGTCTTAAGTTCTCTAAGCCGTTTTCTCTTCTTTTGAATGATGAGCGTAATAATACCTACCCTACCTAGTAGAGTTGTCTGACATGTAAAGCTCCTAGCCAGTACTTAGTAAATGACAAATGCTCAGCAAATGTTAATGAATGTTATTATTAATGATAAATTTCAGCACTTGACAAAAATTACAAACTACATAAGATATTAGTATCACTGTTAAATTAGCATTTCATTTAATTATTGAGTGGTTGACATGTGCCTAAGCATCTTCATAAAAAATTTTTCCTAACTATGAATAGCTCACAGCTTCTTGTGGATATCAGGAGAAATGAGGAGAGACTCATATAGACAAGTACTTAGAATATTCTATTTTAAGTGCTATGGTTATTAACATAAAACATATATGAAAGATCAGAAGAAGATGTAATTAAAAACTTTGCCACAGAAGGTTTAGAACACAAGAAGAGCTAAATAAAATACAAGAACTGAGCATAGCTCTGGACAATTGCAATGACTGGCAGTCTTCATTATTAATGTCCTCATTTATATTTTCACTGAGCTATCGGGTAGAATACACACCAATTAGCTAAGACCAGCAGTGATTTTGACATAGTTCTCCAGTATGTTTACCAGTTTTGTGGGCTAGAGGAAATGAAAAATGTATGTCTTTTAAATATAGTACTCTAACCTCTTTATTTCAGTCTAAATGTGATCTGACTAGTGTTGCATATTTTGAGATTAATTTACATTTCAACTATTTCATATTGCTCTTCTCATCAACCAAGATTCTTAGATTTTTATCAGAATACCCATAGTTTATACCTAGTATTTTAGGAAATGGTACATAAAACTTTGCAGTCATCCCTGTTAAATATCAAGAACATCTACTAAGATTTCTGTTGATACCTGCATTCAATGTATCAGCAGTCTTCCTCATTTTCATGCCTTTGGAATATTTGCTTTGTTTGCATCTTTCCAAGCACTCATAGAAAAAACGTATTTCCCAAGTCAAGTCATCAAAGGTTTCCTTCTAAGTTACTCTTGTTCAGTTATTAATCAACGTAAGTTTCATGCATCTTTATGAACTGTTGGATATTTGTATAACAGCATTGGTACCTGGCAGCCAATCTGGCATACTTAAATATCATGAAGGATCTTGTGTAATTACATTTGACATCAAATATCCATTTATGCATGTATTATTAATTTTCAGATTTTAAACATAATGAAATATAATGAAAATATCAATGAAATTTATTTTGTTGATTTTTTTTAAGGAAAATTAAAGTGCTGTAGTCATTTAGTTTACCAAACTTCTTTCTCTGAGCTTTTCTACTTTTGATGCATTTAATATGAAGCATGTCTGTAAATCTGAACATAAGATAACTAAAACAATTTTAGAAGTTCTGAAAGGCAAAGATCAAAGAAACTCTGCTTTGAGTTTCATTTGTATATGAAACATTCGGAAATCATTACTTTCAAACTGAATGTACATTCTTTGGTTCTGTAAAATATAATGGTTTAACCTTTGGTATCTGAAAAGTAGTTAGGAATTCCAGAGTAATTACATACTTTCCAATCCTTCAGTAACAGTGTAGACCTCTAACTAATACAAAATTAATTTTGTGAGCAAAGGGCAACAATTTTCAGGTTCTAAAAATCCTTTGCTTTTAGACAAATTATTTTGTACTAAACATCAAAGGAAAAAATGTATTTTTTAAAGCAGTAAAAGTGTTTTGCCTGTATCTTATGCTTAATCAGTGACTGTTTTTCAGATGGATTCATAATAAACTTTTGAACTTTGCCTCCACTTACTATGTATCAGAATTCAGTACAAGAGGAGTTGATCTTAAGCAAAACACGAGAAGGACTTGCTTACAAGAAAAATCCCTTGATACAGTCATATTGTAAAGTGACAACATAGTCATAGTATTCCTGAGCACTTAAGGATATAAATAGTTTAATAGCTTGCCAAATGGACTGTCTCTGGTAATATTAATGGATTCAGCACAGTTCAATATGTATGGGATGTACATTACTGCACATATTTTGGTTTTTCTTCTAGGTAAGGGAGCGACTGAGGGTTTCTTTAGAAAGAGTCTCTGCACTGGAAGAAGAACTAGCTGCTGCTAATCAGGAGGTAACATACCAAACTTTCTCCTCTTTCGAGGTGCAATATCGATAACATTATATCCCTTGTGTTTCACGTCACGTTTATTAAAACTGTCACAAAAAATAAATTACATTCTGTATATGCCACTGAACAAGGCCTGTTCAAACTAGTTGCCAGAGTTATGTTTTCTGATTTCTGGTGATTCAGATCTGTCACTAAGAGATGAAAGGAAAATTATCAAGAGCTAGTGATATGAGAGCTACGGACATGAGGATTTAGAGAGACTGCAGTCAGAATGCCAGTCCTTTTAAGAAGTAAAACACAGCTCCAAGACTGGAACACAGGCCAAATATCTGTTAAATTAGGAAGCTGTCACAAATGAAGCACCGTGCCCGTGTGTAGCGGCCTCATTGAATCCACGCTTTTGCTCTCATTCATGATGTTAGAAAAGTATTTTATAACCATCCTTGAGATTTACAGGGTTGTTTCTCCTTTAGAGTATTTTATTTCCTTGGTTGTTTGTCTACCAATGAGCTTGAGTCACTGGATAAGGTATAGATGAGTGATAGACAGATAGATGGATCTCAAATTAAATGTATGCAGGCCCCTAAAATAGCCCCGTCTCTCTGTCTCTCTCCTTTTCTGTGATAATTATTTATCATTATTTACAAGGCTACTTTTTTCCAGAAGTCTGTTCCAGGAATGTAAATACAGGTATTACTACTAAACAATTTAGCAAAATCTTCCTACTTTTAAGTACTTAGGCAAGTGGGAGGTCAGTGTCCCTAATTATAGGTTTACCAAGAGATTCTTAACAAAATAATACATTTACATTTCCCATAAAAACAAGTGTATATTTACAACCATGCTAAAAATCATGTCGGGTAAAACTCCCTTGTTTTTTTTTTTTAATTAGCTAGGCTAATGAAATGAGCTTCTGTAGATTTTTGTTTGTTCTAGGTTTAACAATTTGAACTTCAGAAATAATGCATTTCCCATTCTCACAGATGATTTTGGAGTTAGCACCCTTTAACACTTTTCTTTATGTAATCTATTCTTCGGAGACTTCATCCATATCTCCTTTATCCAAGGCTTCAACCATGACTCCTGTGAAAAAGAAACCAAATCCATAACTCAGCGTTCATGCTCTTTTCTGAGCTCCACTAAAGGTTTTAAAAACTGGTTTGGCATCTTCAAGGCTCTGCTAATGTTTGTATAGATTGTCCTCTGCCACAGGTGTCCAGCAAGCATTAATCAAGGATTAAGCCATTTAGGATTTAATAATGAAGACATGCACTAAAGGGACTGTAAACATTTATAGGAACCCACTTTTCTAGTTAACAAAAAGTTACCATGTGTGCTGACAGGCCTCCCTAGGTTTCCCTAGGGCCCCTCGATTCTCTGTGGCACATTAATGAAGTGAAATAAGCAGTCTTGTTAAAAAGAATATGAGATAAATATATGTTCTGTTGTAAAAGCTCCAAAGCATTCTATTATGGAAAAAGGAAGAAGTTGCACAGAATGCTCCCAATTTTGCACAACTACAAAAAATAGTAATGCAATTTTAAAAAAGTAGTTAATTAAGAAAATAATGCATTATTATAGGACTAGAAAAAAACCTAGCCAAACTGTTACCATTCATTGTCTTTGGTGTTTGCAAACATGTACTATATATTTCTATAGTCTTTTTTTAATAACTTTTCATTATACTTATAAAAAATGAAATAAACATTTTAGAGTCAGATGCCATTTTACATATTAGATTATTCTATTGGTATGTTAATAATAGCAATAGCTAATATTTATTGAATGCTTTAAATCTCTAGGCTTTATGCTACATACCCATATATCAGTACTTTGGCCACCTCATGCAAAGAGCTGATTCACTGGAAAAGACTCTGATGCTGGGAGGGATTGGGGACAGGAGGAGAGGGGACGACAGAGGATGAGATGGCTGGATGGCATCACTGACTCAATGGACCTGAGTCTGAGTGGACTCCAGGAGTTGGTGATGGACAGGGAGGCCTGGCGTGCTGCGATTCATGGGGTCACAAAGAGCTGGACACAACTGAGCGACTGAACTGAACTGAACTGAACCGAACACATATATCAGCAGAATAATACTGGAAGTTCAGTTCAGTTCAGTCACTTAGTCGTGTCTGACTCTTTGCAACTCCATAGACTGCAGCATGCCAGGCTTACTAGTGTTACTTTACAAGTGAACCCAGAGAGATTATTTCTCCTAATATGCCACTATTCTCTCTTACTTGAAAATGTGAATTTCTTTGAATTTATCTTAGCTCTGTGCATGCATTTAACCTTATCCACACTCTATCCTACTTTCATTTGTTCTCATTTTTCCATATACATCAAAACCACCATAATTCAGATCTTCCTTATTCTCAAATTGGATATTACAGTAGGGTTTCTGCTGTATAATTCTTCAAGGTTAAATCTACTAAGCAGAGCTCCATTCATACTGATTATTATCACATTTTCTGAAATATAATATAATCTATGCCATATTAATATACTACTAACATAATGATATAGTTTACATATTCAGTTCAGTTCATTTCAGTTGCTCAGTCATGTCCGACTCCATGGACTGCAGCTCCCCAGGCCTCCTTGTTCATCACCAACTCCTGGAGTTTACTCAAACTCAAGTCCATTGAGTCAGTGATACCACCCAACCATCTCATCCTCTGTTATCTCCTTCTCCTCCTGCCCTCAATCTTTCCCAGCATCAAGGTCTCTTCAAATAAGTCAGTTCTTCACATCAGGTGGCCAAAGTATTGGAGTTTCACCTTCAACATCAGTATTTCCAATGAATATTCAGGACTGATTTCCTTTAGGATGGACTGGTTGGATCTCCTTGTGGTCCAAGGGACTCTCAAGAGTCTTCTCCAACATCACAGTTCAAAAGCATCAGTTCTTTGGCACTCAGCTTTCTTTATAGTCCAACTCTCACATCCATATATGACTGTTAGAAAAACCATAGCTTTGACTGGATGGACTTTGTTGGCAAAGTAATGTCTCTGCTTTTTAATATACTGTCTATTTTGGTCATAACTATCCTTCCAAGGAGTAAACGTCTTTTAATTTCATGGCTGTAGTCACCATCTGCAGTGATTTTGGAACCCTCCAAAATAAAGTCTGCCACTGTTTCCACTGTTTCCCCATCTATTTGCCATGAAGTGATGGGACCAGAATGTTGAGCTTTAAGCCAATTTTTTCACTCTCGTCTTTCACTTTCATCAAGAGGCTTTTTAGCTCTTCCTCACTTTCTGTCAGAAGGGTGGCATCATCTGCATATCTGAGGTTATTGATATTTCTCCTGCAATCTTGAATCCATCTTATGCTTCTTCCAGCCCAGCATTTCTCATGATGTACTCTGCATACAAATTAAATAAGCAGGGTAACAATATACAGCCTTGATGTATTCCTTTCCCTATTTGGAACCAGTCTGTTATTCCATGTCCAGTTCTAACTGTTGCTTCCTGACCTGCATACAGATTTCTCTAGAGGCAGGTCAGGTGGGTCTGGTATTCCCAACTCTTGAAGAATTTTCCACAGTTTGTGGTGATCTACACAGTCAAAGACTTTGGCAAAGTCAATAAAGCAGAAAGAGATGTTTTTTTCTGGAACTCTCTTGCTTTTTCAAAAATTTACGTATTGATGAATGTTAATAATATAATGATCACTACTACTAGGGCTAATAACTCTTGTTAGCCCTATTTCTCTGAGTCATTCTAACATCTTGTTAAGTTATAGTATTCATTGTTTTTGAAAGTGGCCAACATTTTTCCTAACTCTAAATCTTACTTACGTTAATGTCTCTCTTGGAATGTGTCCACAACCCCAGTTCACCCATTGAAATCGTACTTTCCCATTTAAACTCAAGTTCAGTCGTCACCTTTCTAATGAAATCTTTTATGATTTCTGTCCAGTAATCGATGCTTCTTAGTTTAAATTGCTTAATCTCATTGCTTCGGCATTTGTTTTGACTGTTAAACAAGTATTAGAGTTTATTATATACCTAAGTCTAGGTTGTTAGTTCCCTGAGAAAGTGAGCTATGTCTTGCTTATTTGGGCTTACTTCAGTCACTACAGTGATATCAACTTTGTGATCAATATATATTTGTCAGCTTGCATTGTATTCGGTGTTTTCACATTGTTCCTTGGGTATTTCTTTAATTAGGTAATTGGAACAACTTTTGTCATGCGTAATAAACAGCACTATATTGACCATGTGTATAAAATAAGGATGCTTGTCCTTTCAAAATATAATTACTGAGCAATTACTATGTATAGAAAATTCTGTGAGTCTCCGATGGTAGAAACAGAAAAAAATGAAATGATAAATACGCATTATGCAAATGTTTGTATGGACTTGCCTGGTGGCTCAGTGGTGAAGAATCAGCCTGCCAGTGCAGGAGACTCAGGTCTAATCTCTGGATCGGGAAGATCTCCTGGAGAAGGAAATGGCAACCCACCCAGGATTCCTGCCTGGAAAATTCCATGGACAGAGGAGCCTGGCAGGCTACAGTCCATGGGGTCTCAAAGAGTTGGACACAACTTACTGACTAAGCAACAACAACAAAATGTTTATATAATTTGTCCTCCAGTGATGAAGACAAACATATAAGCATATTAGTAAAATGTAACTTAGTACAAAACTAAATAAATATAAAATAGAGACTCAAACAAAGTACAAAAAAAGCAGAGAGATGAAGGGTATTTGTTTTGAACCAAATTATCAGAAAAAATTTCACCCATGAAGGAAAACTATGATTTGGCTTCAAAACTGTGGGGAAACATTTTAAGCTGAGCAAACAGTATGATTAAGGAAACCTGAAATTGCCTGTTTCAGAAATAATGGATGATATTGTATTGGTAAGAATCTAGGTAAGAAAAAGTGTGGAAGAGGAGCGAAGAGAGGATAAGACGACTCAGATTCTAGAAAACTCTGAATGTCATGCTCAGGATGTTTAATTTACTCTTTATGAAATTAAAAAGCACTGAGGTGTAGTTTTGTATTTGTTTTGTAATGTTTTATTTTTGGTTTGGGTTTTTGTATTGTAAAGTGAAATCCACGGAAAATGTGTTCTCTTTTTCTCTTTTACAAATTGTGGGGTTAGGATGGAGTAGAGCTGAAAAGCTGACAATCTGATATGGCTAGTTGACATAATGAAATGTGATTTTTTTCAAATCTGTTATGGGAAATTACACGGTAAAAGCTAACTATAATGAGGAATTACTATTTAAGGGATCCAGAATCTTAGTTTGGGAAAATAAGAAAATTTTTGAAGTTGAATGGTGGTAATGATTATATAACAATGTAAATCTACTTCTTGCCACTTAGCTGTACACTTAAAATGTCTTAAATGGCAGATTTTACATACTATTTATCACAATAAAAACTAATTATAAGACAATAATACTAAAGTGAAAATAAAACCACAAGCTTTAGTCATAATTAACTGTATGGACATGAATGAGGAAAAGCAGATGGTATTACAAAAAACTTCCTAGAGATATCCTGCCATTTACAACAACATGGATAGTGATGAACTTTGAGGGCATTATGCTAAGTGAAATAAGTTAGACAAAGAAAGACAAATACTATGAGATCTCATTTATATACAGATTCTAAAAGTTTCAAACAGACAGAAAGACTAGATTGGTGCTGCTAGAGGCTAGAGTTTGGGGAAAATGGGGAGATGTTTGTCAAAGAATATAAACTTTCTGTTATACAATGATTAAGATTAGGAGATCTGATAAACAGAATGGTGACTATAGTTCACAACACTCATCAGTTCAGTTCAGTCACTCAGTCATGTCCAACTCTTTATGAGCCATGGACTGCAGCACTCCAGGCTTCCCTGTCCATCACCATTCCTGGAGCTTGCTCAAACTCGTGTAGTATACCTGAAATTTACTGAGTATGTCATAAATGTTCTCAACACACACATGCACACGCACACACACACACACACGCACACACACACGTGAAGTATCAGATATGTTAGTTAGGGCTTCCCTGATAGCTTAGTTGATAAAGAATCTGCCTGCAATGCAGGAGACCCTGGTTCAATTCCTGGATCCAGAAGGTCTGCAGGAGAAGGGATAGGCTACCCACTCTAGTATTCTTAGGATTCCCTTGTGGCTCAGCTGGTAAAGAATCTGTCTGCAATGCGAGAGACCTGGATTCAGTCCCTGGGCTGGGAAGATCTCCTGAAGAAGAGAAAGGCTACTCATCCGAGTTAGTTAACCTTATTGTGGTAATCTTTCATATATATACATATACATATATCAAACATTCACATTGTATGCCTTAAACTTATGTTTTTCATCAGTTATATATCCATAAATATGGGGAAAAAATTTAAATACTCCTAGGGAAAAATATTTACCTAGGATTTTGAGGGTGACTACAAAGAGCTTGTCAGATGAAGCTGGAGGAAGGAAAGAGAACCAGGCAGTATTAGAGATGGGGATGAGGCTGCAGAGAAAGGCAGACTGGGTCTGGGATGCCTAGAGCCTGGCTTCATCCTGTAGACAACGGTGAATCAGCAACAAGTTTTTTAAAGGGAAGAAATATAATCAGATTTTTAATGTTGCAGACTAGCATACAAGAGTTATAGCTAAAAAATATATGTCTGAGTCAATATACTATGTTTATAGTTCAGATAAAAATCACTACTGCTTCTTGTAAGAAAGAGGACTCCTGTTACAAAATACCCAACCTAAACAGAGAACTTGAACAATCTGGCATTTCTTAAGTTCTTTTACTAATGGGAAATACTAATAAATGAAAGAATCAAAACAACATTGTAAATAAATAAATACATATACAAAATGAAAATTTGCTGTTATTTTATGCCTCTTTGAATAGCCCTATAAGGGCAAACTGTATTGTTAACATTGAATACATCTTGCAGGCCATTGTCCTTAAAAAGTGAGTCCAGATTCTTTAGACAGAGAAAATGCAATCAAGTCTTTATTTCTTGAAGAGTGCTTTTGTTATTGCTTAAAACTGGAAAACTATAAAAATAAAAAAAGGCACAATAAAGGGAAGTGCAGAGGAATAAATAGGTTACATTCTAACAATGTGTTCTCTTTCAGCAGAAGCCCGTATGCTTTTTTAATTATTTAATTAAGCCAGACAAAATGGATTATTCAGAAGCTACAGTAAAAGTGCAGTTGACAGACTAATTTCACTGAGTACACAGCTGTACTTATTTTAAAAGCTTTTCTACATGATTGTATTATATCTAAAAAGAACTGGCACATTTAGTTGTAGACGGTATTTTTATGTTGTTTTTATTCTATGTTTTCATTTTATTCCAGCCACTGAATCTATCAACTTTCAATAAGAATTATCTTAAGGAAATTAGCATTTCATATTACTTCATCTACAACCAGCCTTATTCCTAAAGTCTTATTTCCTAAGGAAAAATTAAAGAACTTATGGGCAAACCAGGTGTCATTCACATTCAGAATACTGGATCAAGATGATGAGAGGGGCTAGAGACAACAAATCACATTTGAGGAGTGTATGGAACCTTGGAATATGACCATTGTTTTAAGCACATTGCACTTTTAATCATCACTACAGTCTTTTGAATTAAGAACCAGTACTGTATTGAATCCGTGGATGTGGAAAAGGTCAGTAGGTACAGACAAAGGTGAAACCTACACCGAAAAGTAGTCAAGAGTCCTTGAAGCAAAAAAATAAAAAAGAGAGAGAGAGAGAGAGAGACAGAGAGAGAGAAAGAAAGAGGGAGAGAGAGACAAGAGTTTTAAATGGAGATTGGATGTGTCAGCAGCATCAAATGTTTCACAGAAAACTGTGAGATCATGTCTAATATGAGTTTATTAGATCTGCAATTAGAAAGTCTCTGAAAATGTTTGCAAAGACATTATAGTAAACTATAATGGAAGGAAACTATAATGGCACTATAATGGAATTGCTGTGATGAAAAGAATTTGAGTAAATTAGAAGTCTAAAAATGGAAGACAGTGAGGAATATTCATCTGAGAAATTTGGCAATGAAGAAGAGAGAAGAGTGAAAGCTAAATAAGCAGGCAGTATTCAGGGACAGCCTGTTGAAGAAGCTTACAGCCACTACAAAAAAGGAGAAAGAAGGGATTATTAACGGACAACAGGGAAGAGGATAAGAGTGATTTGGAGATCAGCGGAAAGTAGTAGAACTCCTTCCTTTGAGAATTGAGGGAAGGAAAATGGAATGTGTAGAGGGATGTGAATGAAGATTTTGATCTGGAGAGGAAAGAAGACATAGGAATTTTATCAGAGGGTCATCCCAAGGAAATGGATTATCTGCTAAGGGAGGTGGAAAAAGAGTTACTTTTGTGAGTTTAAAAAGTGCAGAATATGACAGTCAATAAGATTGCTGCTGCTGCTGCTAAGTCGCTTCAGTCATGTCTGACTGTGCAACCCCATAGACAGCAGCCCACCAGGCTCCCCCGTCCCTGAGATTTTTCAGGCAAGAACACTGAAGTGGGTTGCCATTTCCTTCTCCAATGCATTAAAGTGAAAAGTGAAAGTGAAGTCGCTCAGTCGTGTCCAACTCTTAGCGACCCCATGGACTGTAGCTGACGAGGCTCCTCTGTCCGTGGGATTTGCCAGGCAAGAGCACTGGGTTGCCACTGCCTTCTCCGTCAATAAGCTAAGCAAGGACAATTTGGGGTGGGATGATAGACTCAGAGAAAGCTCCCATTAAGTTATCCTGGCAAATTAAATCAAGCCAGTTTCCATAGCACTTATGAACTGAAGCAACATGGATTCATCATGGTATTTCCTTATCTAAATCTATGAAGTTCTATTCTGTTATTCATCATAATTTGAAAGAAAGAGATACTAATATGAAACTAAAGTTGTCTCAGGTGACTGCTTCAGAGGTAAAATGTTGCCCTAAAACTTGATAGGAGTAAAATTCAAGAAGCTTCTGAAATTCATGAGCAACTCAATATCTCAATAATTAGAAATTTGTTAAGGATAAACCAGAAGAAGCAGAGGCAAAGTGGAAAAGTGGTTGAGCAGTGCTTATTAGAAAACTTTGCCTTGGGGGAGCTGATAGATAGCAACACTTATTGAAATTTGTAGGATCACTTATTTGCAGAATTAATGAAATGACCAAGTAATTTTTCTCTTTAAATTAAACCTGCCATTTCTGTTAGTGGAAAACTCCAGATATAGAAAAGGACAACAACACCGAAAAAGTTCTTGAGTTAAATTATTTCATAATCCTAAAACTGGTAATTATTTATTTTGATAGATCTTTTGCCAATTACTCAATTTTTTGATTCATTTCATTCTGTCTCTTTCCCAGTTCTGTGAGATAAAAGCAGATCTAATATTTTATGTCTCTCACTGCCTTTATTAAAATGATTAATCTTAAAACAGCTTTCTGATTTCCTATATGTTTATGTACACAATATATCCTAATTCAACTGGTTGGTTTATTTTCATCATTAGTAAATGAAACTTTTCACTATCAGTAAGTTCCTTGATCAACTTGAATTCTCATTCCAATAGAAAGTCTAATGTAAGTTTCATGTTTTATTAGCATTTGAGTCATCATGGTTCAGTTTTTTTTTTCCCTAGGTGTTTATTTGGATTTTATTTCTTTTTTTAATATAAATTTATTTATTTTAATTGGAGGTTAATTACTTTACAATATCATATTGGTTTTGCCATACATCAACATGAATCCACCACAGGTATACACGTGTTCCCCATCCTGAACCCCCCTCCCTCCTCCCTCCCTGTACCATCCCTCTGGGTCATCCCAGTGCACCAGCCCCAAGCATCCAGTATCATGCATCGAACCTGGACTGGCAATTCATTTCATATATGATATTATACATGTTTCAATGCAATTCTCCCAAAATGAAGGATAATTGCATTACAGTATTGTGTTTGTTTCTACCATCAACATGAATCAGCCATAGGTTTACCCGTGTTCCCTCCCACTTGAACCTTCCCCCCCCC
>SJYC01085447.1:0-25915 GCA_006408675.1 Madoqua kirkii | reverse complement strand
AAAGCTAAAGAAACTTTATTAAAAGTAGGACTTTCCGGGTGGTCCAGTGGTTAAGACTCCATACTTCCACTGCAGGGGACACAGGTTAGATCCCTGATATGGGAACTAGGGTACCACATGCTGAATGGTGCAGCCAAAATAAATACATATTTTTTTTAATGATGATATAAGCTATAGAGTATTAGCGTTGTAATCAAACCCATTAGTGAGTACCTAACATAATTTATCACTTCATGGGAAATAGATGGGGAAACAGTGCAAACAATGTCAGTCTTTACTTTTTTGGGCTCCAAAATCACTGCAGGTTGTGACTGCAGCCATGAAATTAAAAGACGCTTACTTCTTGGAAGAAAAGTTATGACCAACCTAGATAGCACAGTCAAAAGCAGAGACATTACTTTGCCAACAAAGGTCCATCTAGTCAAGGCTATGGTTTTTCCTGTGGTCATGTATGGATGTGAGAGTTGGATTGTGAAGAAGCTGAGCGCCGAAGAATTGATGCTTTTGAACTGTGGTGTTGGAGAAGACTCTTGAGAGTCCCTTGGACTGCAAGGAGATCCAACCAGTCCATTCTGAAGAGATCAACCCTGGGATTTCTTTGGAAGGAGTGATGCTAAAGCTGAAACTCCAGTACTTTGGCCACCTCATGTGAAGAGTTGACTCATTGGAAAAGAGTCTGATGCTGGGGGGGATTGGGGGCAGGAAGAGAAGGGGACGATCGAGGATGAGATGGCTGGATGGCATCACCAACTTGATGGATGTGAGTCTGAGTGAGCTCCAGAAGTTGGTGATGGACAGGGAGGCCTGAGAGACTGAACTGAACTGAACTGAACTGAGCTGTGAAATTGGATCCTAGTCTTTAATTGTTCCTGCGGCGCTGGAGCTGAAGTTTTGTCAATAGAGGGGGCCAGAGAGACAATACAGAAGAAAAAGGACTTCCTTGGTGGCTCAGACGGCGTCTGCCTGCAGGGCAGGAGACCCGGGTTAGATCCCTGGATTGGGAAGATCCCCTGGCAAAGGAAATGGCAACCCACTCCAGTACTCTTGCTTGGAAAACCCCATGGACAGAGAGCCTGGTAGGCTATAGTCCATGGGTCAGAAAGAGCTGGACATGACTGAG
Organism: Madoqua kirkii; assembly: GCA_006408675.1. NCBI lineage: Eukaryota > Metazoa > Chordata > Mammalia > Artiodactyla > Bovidae > Madoqua > Madoqua kirkii. Next base: position 24,795 of record SJYC01085447.1, on the reverse strand, counting down.
AGACTTCACTTTCACTTTCTTCAGGGTGCTTCCTCAGCAGCTTTCCTGCACTTGCAGGGACATCGCGCACCGGGACCCTCCAGCGCTCAGAGGCACACTGGTGCCCAGCCTCTTCCCTGCTCTGCCCTGCAGCCAGCAGCCCCCACAGACCCCACCTCCCCAACTCCATCCTAGGTGTCTCCACACTCCCATGCAGTTTTATAGTAGAGTGCCTCTAGTGATCAAGACAACTGCCCATGAACACTTTTCCTTCACACTTCAGAGTGTAGCTTTCTAGAAACTTCCATTGTCTGGCACCAACAATAACTTCTCTACCATTCGGTGAGTCACAGCTGCACAGATCTGGACCTCAGCCTAAAGATGGGATGGGGGAGGGGAAACTCTTCCTTGGATGCTGCTTCTCTTCCTGTGGGTACTGGCTGTTCTTTATATCTGCTATTTCTATTCTGGTTAAGGTTCTCTTTATTTGTTACTAGTCAATCCCTCATTGGCCACCTGATGCAAAGAACTGACTCATTTGAAAAGACCCTGATGCTGGGAAAGATTGAGGGAAGGAGGAGAAGGGGAAGACAGAGGAGAAGATGGTTGGATGGCATCACTGGATGGACATGAGTTTGAGTAAACTCCGGGAGTTGGTGATAGGGAAGCCCAAGGTGCTGCAGTCCATGGGGTCACAAAGAGTGGGACACACTGAGCGACTGAACTGACTGACTATGATGTAGAATTCTTTACCTTGAACTTTTCATGTTAGGATTACACAGTGAATTCTCTCTCCTAATTGGACTCTGGTGGATACAAATACTGACATGTGCAGGCAGTAGTTGGGAACACCAGTGAGAGCTGCCTGACAGCAAGGTGTAGGTGTGTAATTGACTGGAAACAACACATGAGGAAATAAGTATGTATTATTACATGTAACATAATAATCATCCTAACTCATCCTGGGGTTTTAATTTTCATAACAAATTTATCCAGAGAGAAGTAATTATTCTACCTAGGAGGGAAAAGAACTTTTAACTTGTGATGCCAACATATTTTCTGCATTATTTTGAAGCTAACCTAGAAATTGTATCATTGTATCCATAAAAAAATTCATTTGGCATCTCTACAAGTTTTTTAAAAATTTAACTACAGTACCATTGTCACACCTAAGAAAAATAACATCAGCACTTAATACCATCAGATATTCAGTGTTCAAATCTTTCCAATTGGCTCATAAATTTTTTCAGATGTTTTGTTTTTAATAAATTTAAACATTTGTTTCAGTAAGTGTTGATGGAATCATTGGATATCTGTATAAAAATGAAATTGACACTCTATCTGACACACACACACAACTAAGGTGGATCACAGGCCTGAACGTGTAAAGGAAAACAAAGTTTTAGATGAACACATAGATTAGGCGAGGTTGTCTTAAACAGAACACAAAAGGCACTAACCTTAAAAGAAAAATGATAAACCGAGCTTCATGAAAATTAAGAAATTCTGTTTAGGAAAAATACTATTAAGACAGTTAAAATGAAAGCCAGAGACTGGGAGACACTTTGCTTTCTTATCTCTGATAAAGCACCTCTGTTAAGAAAGAACTCCTGCAAGTCACTAAGAGACACACAACCCAATTTAAAAACTGGCAAAAATATTAGGATCACTTGGAGTCCCTTCAAAAATACCGTTGATCTAAAACCAATGGGTCAATGGTGAAATTAAAGGGCAAACTTAAAAATACCTTGAGACAAATGACAATGAAACCACAGCCATACAAAATCTATGGGATGGAGCAACACCAATCCTAAGAGGGAAGTTCAAAGCAGTATAGGCCTTCTTCAAGAAAAAACTCAAGTAAGCAACCTAAGCTACTACCTAAAAGAATTAGAGAAAGAAGAATAGACAAAGCATAGTCAGAAGAAAGGAAATAATGAAGATCAGAGAGGAAATATAAAATAGAGATTAAAAAAATAGAAAATAGTCAATAAAACCAACTATTTGTTTTTTGATTTTTGTTTTTTTGTTTTTTGAAAGGACAAAACAAACCTCTGGCCAGGCTCATCAAGAAGAAAAGAGAGAAGACCCAAATAAACTAACTAAGAAACCAAAAAATACGAGTGCCCATTGTACTATTATTGTTATAGCTTATCGAGGCAAACATTATCCATAGATGGTAACACCACTGAACCAAATATTCATACAGTCTCCAAGTCTCTCCCCATAGATCATTTACTGAAGACAAAGGAGAAAAAGGAATCTTTTAAGTTGAGAATTAAGGCAGATATCTCCTAATCAAGTAATCAAACTTAACATCATAGATAAGACCAAAAAGTTGGGGAAAGGGAATACTTTGAACACATTCTTCACAAGTGAGAAAATAACTGCTCTAAGCAAGTGATCAATAAAAAAGGTGATCTATATCAATGATTATCATGTAAAGACCAAATTTAAAACACAATGAAATGCCACTATACACCAACCAGAATGACTTAAACATTTAAAAGACCAACAGTACCAAATGCTGGTAAGGATACAGAGCAACTGGAACATTCTCTCAAATTACTGGAATGTTAATTGAAATAGCCACTTTTGAAAACTGTCTAGCAGTTATCTACTATAGCTAAACATATACCAACCTTGTAACTCAGCACTTCACCCTGATATATATCCAGGACACGAGGACACAAAAGCAATTAATATATATACAAGAATGTTCATCACAACTATTGAATGAAAGGACAAAGGTTGTTGGGGAACAAGATAGCATAACATATTTCATAACATATTATCAGGGCTTCCTAGGTAGTGCAGAGATAAAGAACCCCCCTGCCAATGCAGGAGATGCAAGAGGTACAGGTTTGATCCCTGGATTGGGAAGATCCTCTGGAGGTGAAAATGGCAGCCTGCTCCAGTCTTCTTGCCTGGGAAATCCCATGGACAGAGGGGTGTGGCGAGCTATGGTCAGTACGGTCACAAAAAGTTGGACATGACTGAGCACAGTAGCATTTGGCTCCGGGAACAAGTGTCTTCTTTGAGACATCCTTTTTCAGTCGGCTTCCAAGATATCACACTCTCCTGGTTTTATCTGTACCGTTCTAGTCCTTTCTCATTCTCCTTTGCTGATTTCTTTTCACCTTCCTCCCCTCTAAATCCACACTGTCCAGTGGAACTTTCTGAAATTACAGAAATGTCCTCTATGTGAACTGGAAAATATGGTAGACACGTATGGCTATTGACGACATAAAAAGTGGCTAGTGGGGGTTCCCTGGGGGCCTAGTGATTAAGATGCAGAACTTTCACTATGAAGCCCAGGTTCAGTGCCTGGTCAGGAAACATTCTGCATGCTGCTTGGCTTAAAAAAAAAAAAAAACACACAAAGCAAAACCTGTGATTAATTTTTAGAACAGAATTTTAGATTTAATTTAATTTAAAATTTAATTGTAATAACTACATGTGGGTAGAGATTATTGTATTGAACATGGTAACTCTAGAGAATGGTGTGTCCAGGGCTCAGTTCTTAGTCCTCTTCCTTTTTCTGCCTATACTCATGATCTCAGTACACCAATAATTCCAAACATATAACTCCAGGCAGATTCCAACCCTGAGCTGCAATTCGTTGTTGCTGTTATTTAGTCACTAAATTGTGTCTGACTCGTTGCGACCCAGTGGACTGTAGCCCACCAGGAACTTGGTCGCAATAGAGAATCTCTAATTGCTTACTTGACAGTCCTCACTTGAATGTAACATTGACATCCCAAACTTAACATAACCAAAACTGATGCCTTAACAGCTACCACCATCCCATGCCAACACAACTCTTGAGCCCCCATCCCTAATTTTTTTTTACTCAAAAATCAGAAACACTGGTTCTGTCTTTATTTTAAATTTTCATATTTTGTTCATCATGGATTTTTATAGTAATTTTCACTTTAAAAAATAAATTTAAAAAATGGAATAAAGACCTAACAGTAAGATCAGATACTATAAAACTCCTAAGGGAAAACAGACAGAACAGTCTTTGACATAAATTGCAGCAATATTTTAAAATATTTTCTTGATCTGTTTTTTCTTTGGAAGGAATGACGCTAAAGGTGAAACTCTAATACTTTGGCCACCTCATGCCAAGAGTTGACTCATTGGAAAATACTCTGATGCTGGTAGGGATTAGGGGCAGGAGAAGGGGATGACAGAGGATGAGATGGCTGGATGGCATCACTGACTCGATGGATGTGAGTCTGAGTGAACTCCAGGAGTTGGTGATGGACAGGGAGGCCTGGCGTGCTGAGATTCATGGGTTCGCAAAGAGTTGGACACGACTGAGCGACTGAACTGAACTGAAAGCAAAAATAAACAAATGGGACCTAATTAAACTTAAAACCTTTTTCACGGCAAAGAAAACCATTAACAAAACCAAAAGACCTCCTCCCCTCGCCACACACACACAGAAGGGGAGAAAATGCTTGCAAGCGATGAAAGCAACAAGGGATTAATTTCCAAAGTAAACAAACAGCTTGTACAACTCAACAACAACAACAAAAAACAATCCTATCCAAAAAGTAAGCAGAAGACCTAAATAAGACATTTCTCCAAAGAAGACACACAGATGACCAATAGGCACATGAAAAGATGCTGAATATCACTACTTATTAGAGAAATGAAAATCAAAACTATAATGAGGTATCACTGTCCCTCTTTTCTTCTTTGTTGATAAAAGGCTTTAGTCTCCTAGACCTTCTCTAACTTTCAAAGAGCAGTTATTGATTAAGGAAGTAGGAAACAGGGAAAAAAAGGAAAAGCAGTCCAGCAAGAAAATTAATGACAGCTTAAACAATTCCTCAGGGATAAAACAAAGTCATAGTTCTTCCTCAAGGGATATATATATATATATATATATATACATATATATAACAATCTGATGCATATTTTGGGTTATTCTGTAGAAACCAAGCCTCTCACCCAGGTGGAGGATGGTGCCTACATGCTGACCACATTATGTAGACCCCAGACTGAGTGGAACCATAAAGCTGATGATTAAGATTCCCAAAACAGCACCTTGTTACCTCAACACCAACCAATCAAAATTAAGTCAATGAATTGCAACACTCATCCCAAATATCACCTTTCAAAAGCCTGCCTTGAGAACCATCAGGCAGTATAGGTCTTCAGAGCATTAGCTGCCCATTCTTGCATGGTCCTCTACACTGTGTTGTACGGTGTGACTACTTTGGCTTTGTTGCACGTGGGCAAGCCGACCCACATTCAGTTTGGCAACAAAATGAGAGTCATATGTGTAACTTGCAGAGCTGTAAATATTTGTAAAGTGTCTGGCATGTACTTGGTACATAAGCGGTAGCTATTATTACTGTGAGTCCTCTGGAAATACAGACCAAATATTCTAACTGCCCGTCTTACCAGTAAACTAGCAGTGTGGTATGCAGAGTTTCCTAATACATCAGTGTTTCCAAATTTGATCTTTGTAATACAAGGCTCAAAGGTTGATTGGAGAACTTCTGTTCACTACAGCTTAATAAAAGTCTCTACTTGCTGGCAGCAAAAGCAGTGTCTAAAAGGGACATGCATGGTTCCTATCACATAGTAGGCTCTCAGTTTCACACAATGTTAATATTAGGGAGTATGGCTTTTTTTTCCCAAGTATCACTTGCACTAAAAATGACAGACAGCAGTACAAAAATATCAATTCAGTACTCTGTAGACGGTGTGGTGGTCTCCCGCAGGCCTCAGCAGGAATGTCACATCATTTGCTGAAACAGAAGCACCTGTGAGATTTCTATGCTGGTCCCTGATTTCTCTGAAGGCTCACTGTTTTCACTGTTGAAGGGTGGAAAGCTGTTTGACTTGTCAATTGGCAGGTAGATACAAGTAAAATGTTTCTGAAGGATTAAGTTTTTGAGCATATGGGAAGATTAAGATATTATGTATTGCTTCATGGGATGTTGTCTTTACAGTCTTTGTTTTTTTTTAGTTTAGAAATAGGCAAACTGTAACAGACTGCTCATGATACCTCAGGTCATTATTTGAGGATGGCACTGCCTGACGAAATTATATCACTCATTTCAAAATAGAAAATTATTGCTGCTTAAATACATATATGCTTTATCATACTTTTATTAAATAAGGTCTTGTCATCAGGTCCTATTATCTTTTTACCCAAAGGAAACTCAGAAACCAGAGGTTGAATAATTAGCCTGTAACAAACTGATTCGTTGACAGGGCCAGGAAAATTAGACTCCTCTCTATTAAACTGATCTTTAATTTTATCATCAAAGAGCTTTTTTCAGACTTCTCCTGCTTTCTACAATATTCTTGAGTTCTTCCTTTCCTTTTTATTTTTTTTTGTACAATGCTTTTGGTGATATGATGGTGAATATGAAAAATCTCCTAAGGGAAAACTCAGGATTTCTAGTGTTTCCCAATTTTCATAATGTGACTACACCCACCATGGCTGATTTCAAATTACCAATATGGCTTCAATTGGCTCACAAAATTTCTAAAAAATTAATAACTGATCTTATTGCACCACTGGCTACTTCATTTGTTAAAAATAATAAAGCACAGATCTCTGAGGATTTGTACAAAGCACTTTCATTAACAGACATATCTTTAGATTAATTGTAGAAAAAAGGAAGAAATCATACATAAAAATAAAGGGAAGAAAAAAAGAAAGAGCTACTTTAGTTGGTAAAAAAAAACCAAAACCTTAATTTCTTTTGATTTGTTATAAAATCAACCCTAACTAATTCCTTTTCATTGAGTCATTCCAGCAGGACACAGGATGGGCAGAGGTTGGTGGAGATTGGACCTGTGTTGCACCATTCTGCAGCTTACAATATGCTGAGAGCACAATGTGTTCTAAATGCCCTTGAGGGAATTTCTGACTTGCATTTGTTGCTTTCCTTGCTTTCTGCTTAGGTTTAGAGGCATAATTTACTCACTGGAGCTCAGCAGGTAATTCCGGCAATCAAAACAACTTCTAAACGACTCCCCATCCTTCTGCCCCTTCACATTCACCCAAAGCAGTCGCACCATGTCCATGCCTGCTTTCTGCCTGCTGAGCCCTGGAGTGCTGCAGCCTCACCTGCACCTCACAAGTTGGTTTTTCCCCTTTTTCAGCTGCAAATGGACCCTTAGGATGACCTCAATGTCCCTATATTTATCTTTTTCTGGTTTACTACATCAAAGATGAACAAAGCCAGATACTAATTAATGTGTAAGGACAGATTTTGGTCAGTAATACATTATTACAGCCGGGAAAAGAGTCCAGTGTAAACTGAACTTAGCAGAGGTATCTGGACATTTAAAGAGATCAGGAGGGAATAGGGAGGGAGATGAACTTAGTAGAATCAGGGGGGAAAAAATCACAAGAAGTGGTAAGCAGTTGGTCTGTGTGCCACCAATCTGGGCTTGCTAATCAGTGTTTACTGAAGTCAGGCTCCTACCTTTCCACTGAGGCTGGGAGACAGAGGCCCTGTCTTCAGGTGTTGGCTGCAACACACGGTGCCTGATTTTTGCAGCCCTGATCTTTCTCCTGCAGGCACTTTAAGGGAGTGCAGTGTCATCCTAGGGCTGCATCCTTGAGCCATTATAAACTATGTCAGTGTTTGCCCAGGTCTTTGTAGGCCAAGGTTGAAGCCTGGTTGTGAAGAGAGCTCAGAGGAGCCTGGCTAGAATTTGGTCAAGGAGAAAAGCTTTGTTACCTAGCAACCACTCCCAGCTGATGGTCAAGGAGAAAAGCTGTTACCTAGCAACCACTCCCAGCTGAATTCTCCCTTCTCACTCCCCTCCCCTGCTACTCCTACCCTTCAACCCTGAGCTTCAGAGGACAAGTTCTCCATCTCTGTGAAGGTCAGCAGCCTTGTCCACATGTCAACCCATCTTCTGTTGTAGGGGGAAGCATCTTCCCCTTCTTCTTGGTGCTATGTTGGGGTTGAAATGAACCTCTATGCTGGTCCCTGGAGAGAAGGAATTCCTTGGAAATCCATCAGATAGAGGATTACTTTAAGAACAGCCTGAAACCTCCTACACTGTTGGTGGGAATGTACATTGGTGTAACCACTATGGAAAACAGTAAGGAGGTTCCTTAAAGAACTAAAGACTTGCCGTATGATCCAGCAGTCCCAATCCTGGGCATATATCTGGACAAAACTATAATTTGAAATGATACATGCACCCCTATAGCAGCACTGTTTACCATAGCCAAGACACGGAAACAACCTAAATGCCCTAAATGCCGATCAACAGATGAATGGATAAAGAAGATATGGTACATACATACAGTGGAATACTATTCAACCATAAAAATTAATAAAATAATGCCATTTGCAGCAATATGGATGACCTAGAGATTATCATGCTAAGTGTAATAAGCCAGAAAGACAAATACCATGATATTACTTATACATGGGATCTAAAGTATGACACAGATGAACTTATTTATGACATAGAAGCAGACAAATATAGGCAACAGACTTTGTGGTTGCCAAGGGGAAGGGGAAATGAGAGAGGGATGGACTGGGAGTTTGGGATTATCAGAAACAAATTATTATATAAAGAAAAGATAAACAAGATCCTATTATATATCACAGGGACCTATATTCAATATCGTATAATAAACTATAATGGAAAGAATATAAAAAATAATATTTATATATATATAGCAAATTACCTTGCTGTACACCAGAAACTAATACAACATAGCCAATCAACTCTAGTTCAATAAAGTAAATTAAAAAAAGAAAAGATCCTGACCTGGGACTGCTCAGTTCAGTTCAGTTCAGTCACTCAGTCATGTCCGACTCTTTGTGACCCCATGAATTGCAGCACGCCAGGAGGGGGCTGGCACCCTTGGAGGGAGCTGGCACCGTGGAGGGGCCTGCCAGGAGTGATCCTCTGCTGACTATGGGGAAGTGCACCCGTGGAGGGGGCTGTCCATCACCAACTCCTGGAGTTCAAACTCACGTCCATCGAGTCAGTGATGCCACTCAGCCATCTCATCCTCTGTTGTCCCCTTCTTCTCCTGCCCCCAATACCCCTCAGCATCAGAGTCTTTTCCAATGAGTCAACTCTTCACATAAGGTGGCCAAAGTACTGGAGTTTCAGCTTTAGCATCACTCCTTCCAAAGAAATCCCAGGACTGATCTTCTTTAGAATGGCCTGGTTGAATCTCCTTGTAGTCCAAGGGACTCTCAAGAGTCTTCTCCAACACTACAGTTCAAAAGCATCAATTCTTCAGCACTCAGCTTTCTTCACAGTCCAACTCTCATATCCATACATGACTACTGGAAAAACTATAGCCTTGACTAGACGGACCTTTGTTGGCAAAGTAATGTCTCTGCTTTTGAACATGCTATCTAGGTTGGTCATAACTTTCCTTCCAAGGAGTAAGTGCCTTTTAATTTTATGGCTGCAATCACCATCTGCAGTGATTTTGGAGCCCCCAAAATAAAGTCTGACACTGTTTCCACTGTTTCTGCATCTATTTGCCATGAAGTGATGGGAGAGGGGTGGTGGCTGGGAGGAGCTACCCCACATCCAAGGAGCGATGGCTGCACAGGCACAGGAGGGCCAAGAGGAGCTACTCCATGTTCAAGGTCAAGAGGGGCGGCGGTGAGGAGATACCCATCGTCCAAGGTAAGAGAAACCCAAGTGAGACGGTACGTGTTGCAAGAGGGCATCAGAGGGCAGACACACTGAAACCATAATCATAGAAAACTAGTCAATCTAATCACACTAAAACTACAGCCTTGTCTAACTCAATGAAACTAAGCCATGCCCTGTGGGGCCACCCAAGATGGGCAGGCATGGTGGAGAGGTCTGACAGAATGTGGTCCACTGGAGAAGGGAATGGCAAACCACTTTAGTGTTCCTGCCTTAAGAACCCCATGAACAGTATGAAAAGGCAAAATGATAAGATACTGAAAGAGGAACTCCCCAGGTCAGTAGGTGCCCAATATACTACTGGAGATCAGTGGAGAAATAACTCCAGAAAGAATGAAGGGATGGAGCCAAAGCAAAAACAATACCCAGTTATGGATGTGATTGGTGATAGAAGCAACGTCTATTGCTATAAAGAGCAATACTGCATAGGAACCTGGAATGTTAGGTCCATGAATCAAGGCAAACTGGAAGTGGTCAAACAGGAGATGGTAAGAGTGAACGTCGACATTCTAGGAATCAGAGAACTAAAATGGACTGGAATGGGTGAATTTAACTCAGATGACTATTATATCTACTACTGCAGACAGGAATCCCTTAGAAGAAATGGAGTAGCCATCATGGTCAAGAAGAGAGTCTGAAATGCAGTACTTGGGACTGCTCAACACAAGATCAAATCCTTCCAAGACTCCCATCACCATAAATGGGTTTTGCCTGCTTCTGAAATTCAAATAAAGGGAATCATACAGATGTATTCTTTCTTCACCCAACTTTCTTTATTCAAATTAGTGTTTATGAGATTCATTCATATTATTGTGCGTGACAATGTACCAAAAATCCTGTCCAGGTGGCAAGAGGAACTGGCCTCAGTGGCAGGACTGCAAATGATCAGGGTGATCACCACAGCTGCTCCCTAGCCCCTTCTCAAAGCCAGCACCTGTTCCTTTGTAAAAACTTCTGATTATAAAAGTAATATACTTCCTGTTTAAAACAAAAAGTTTAGGGACTTTCCTGGTGGTTCCTTGGCTAAGACTCTGCACTCCCAATGTAGAGGGGGCCCAGGTTTGATCCTTGGTGAGGAATTAGATCCCACATATGGCAAGTAAGACCTGGCACAGTCAAAGAGGAAAAAACAAAAGTTATTGAAGTATAAATAGGTTAAAAAGTGAAAAGTACAAGGCCCTTTCCTCCTCCCTAATTCATACAAACCCACTCCTCAATAATTATTGCTATTACTATTAACAATAGCTAACATGTATTGACTAAGATGTGTAAGGTGTTTTTAAGCATTTTACAGTTCTTCTTTAAAAAATTATTTATTTTTGGCTGTCCTGGGTCTTAGTTGCTGTGCGGGCTTTTCCCTAGTTGCTGAGAGCAGGGGCTTCTAGTTACGGTCCCAAGGCTTCTCTAGTCATGGAGCACAGACTCTAGGGCATGTGGGCTCAGTAGTTTCCGCTTCTGGGCTCTAGAGCACAGGCTCAACAGTTGTGGTGCATGGGCTTAGTTGCTCTGCAACATGTGGGATCTTCCCAGATCAGGAATGGAACCCTGTCTCCTGCACTGGCAGGTGATTTCTTTACCACTGAGCCACCAGGGAAGCTCCCCCCACAGCTCTTTTTAAAAATAGAGATTTGTCATATATTCTTCTAACATTTCATAGGCATGCTGCTACTGCTGCTAAGTCACTTCAGTCGTGTCCGACTCTGTGCGACCCCAGAGACGACAGCATACAGTCAACTAAAAATCATCACTCGCCATCTGGTTCTACAAGAATGGGGTCAAGTAGCCTCTGCAATCACTGACCTTCAACAACAACCCTGCACCGCCCCCCCCACCCCCCGGCTCCCCCCCAAAACACTCTTGATTTCTGGGAAAAGTTGGCAGAACAGATCTTCAGATAGTCGGAGATTTTATGAGCCCAGTCTCTTACATTTTCTCATACCTAGAAAAGCACTAAAATCATTAACGGAGACATCTCTGCCTCCGAAGTAGCAGCAACCTTCTGCCAAAATGTATGCTTGCTTCCCCTTCACTAAAGTCCCATATATACTGACCTCTCCCCACCTCTTCAGAATGGCTCCTCAGAGGCATCTGAAAGGCTGTGTCCTGGACTATAGTCCTTATTAAGCCGAGCTTCACCATTAACTGTGTTCTGCATCACCAAGGAGGGTCCCTGAGGTGACCGGAGGGCACTCAGACGGTGGAGGCGGAGCCTGTGGCAGAGGGCGCTGCAGAGTCGGCCCTGGAAGGGGGACCCAGATATCATGTCCACCCTCCACTTCCACCGGGCTCAGCAGACACTCTTTAGGTAATGTGCTTCGTAACCAACCAAACAAAAAGATAACAGCGTGGACAGAGTTCCCATTTATCAGTTCAGTTCAGTACAGTCGCTCAGTCGTGTCCGACTCTTTGCGAGCCCATGAATTGAAGCACGCCAGGCCTCCCTGTCCATCACCATCTCCCGGAGTTCACTCAAACTCGCGTCCATCGAGTCAGTGATGCCATCCAGCCATCTCATCCTCTGTCGTCCCCTTCTCCTCCTGCACCTAACCCCTCCCAGCATCAGTCTTTTCCAATGAGTCAACTCTTCGCATGAGGTGGCCAAAGTACTGGAGTTTCAGCTTTAGCATCATTCCTTCCAAAGAACACCAAGGGCTGATCTTTAGAATGGACTGGTTGGATCTCCTTGCAGTCCATCATGTTTTCGCAAACTCTCGCTTTGAACAGCCTCCTCTTGCCAAAAAAAAAAAAAAAAGGAATAACTGGCTGCAGCCGCCGCCGCCTCCAGCCTACGGAAGAGCGAAAAGATGCGACACCTAAGGGTGTCAGAGCTGTGCCAGACCATCAACGGGTCGGAGGATAGCCACCGTCTGCTCCTGCCACCCTGGGAAGCTTGGGAAGCACAAAGCCCTCGTGGGCAGCTCGGGCGAACACACGTGAGGAGTGGGCGTGGCAGGCCCCTGGGCACCCGACGGCGTGGGCGGGGCCGTGGGCGGGGCCGTGGGCGTGGCTGTGGCGAGCGGGCGCGCGCGGGACTTCGGGAGCGCGGCACGCAGGAGCCTGAGACCGCAGCGGCCGCGGCAGAGGCGGTTGCTGCGCTCGGTACTGCGGTCGCTGCCTGAGGCGCAGGCGCCGTGGGCTCAGCCCACCCCGGGCCTTGCAACGCTGTGGGTTCGTCATGGCGACCCAGCAGAGGCCTTTCCACCTGGTGGTGTTCGGCGCCTCTGGCTTTACCGGCCAGTTCGTGACCGAGGAGGTGGCCCGGGAGCAGGTGTCCCCGGAGCGGACTTCCCATCTGCCCTGGGCCGTGGCGGGCCGTTCCCGGGAGAAGCTGCTGCGAGTGCTGGAGAGGGCTGCCATGAAGCTGGGTAAAGGGGGCAGGCTGGGACGCCCCGGGACCTCGGGCTCGGCCCCGCCGCCGCGGCTCTCACCCCCACGAGCCGCCTCCTCCCGGCTGAGGGGTTCCCGTCGCCTTAAATGAGCGCTTCTCTCCCTTGGGTGCCCCTCGAGGTTCCCAAACCTGCTAGAGGCCAGGAAGAAGAGAGCTATGCTTCACATGGTCTCAGAGCTTTCCCCCATTTCCTAAAACAAAAAGAGAAATACCTCCTTCAGTTTCTCCCTTAGGGAATCCCCGCTGGCGAAACAGGAACTTCAGTTTTTCTTTTCTGCTCCCTCCCCGTCTAGAGCCGGGGTTACCTTGTACCCTGCTTCCCGGGTTACAGGGCTGGAAGTTCTAGATACCTGATCGGATAGAACAGTAGAGCGCTGGCTTCTTCAGCATTGTTTGTACTCTTTCTTTGCCGCGTTTTGGAAATGGGAGAGAAAGCTTAGGACTCTTAATGATAACATTGTTGTGGCTTTAATTTTTAATTTCATTTTTGCTTGTAAGAATTCTCCAGCAGTCCCTCTATTAAACGTTCCCCAATTTTTTTGGTGTGGTTTTGTTTTGTCGTTTACTTACTCCTGCATTCATTGACACATGTTTTTATTGAGTGGTCTATTTAAATGTCAGGTCCTATTCTAAATGCTGGGATTCAGATGAGGAGAGAGTCACATACGTACAAACACCCTAATCTCATGGCCCTTGGGTTGCAGGGAGACCTTTAGGTTAGGAGTTGGTTGCTTTTAACTGTAATTTTCCACTCTAGTGCCCCTTCATACAGACAAATAGCACCTGTTAGAGTTCTGGATATTCTTCATTCTCCTGTTTAAGCTTCATCTCACTTCCTTCTAATTCTACACAGAGTCCTGGCATGGTGGGAATTTGGAACCTATTTTGTTTGTGGTTTGTACAGGAGATACCATGTAGCTAGGCTGACTCTTCTACAACTCTCCTGCTACCACTATCAAGTACAGAATCTTTCCCAAAGAGCTTTCTGGTCTTTCTTTACTTTTCCAGAAGAAATACTTTCATTATTAAAATTTCCTTTTTAAAATTTCCTTTTTTTTTTTCTCAAGAAGATGGTGTGGATACAGCCTAGTTGGCTACCATTTACAGTGCACACATGCAGTTACTGCAGGGAATATACCTTGACCCATGAAACCTTCATACTCTATTGATTCAGTTTATTCCAATTATTTCCTTATTATGAACCTAAATATTCTTCCTGAGACTGTGTTTTACATTTCAATCCTCTTTTGTTTCATTATGTTAATGTTAACTCCCCTCCACCTCATAATTTTATCATATGTAGTTATTTAATAGTTGATAAGAAACTGCATTTATAATTCTTCCTGGAGAGGAAGTCAGGAAAATCATCTTCTGAAAACTTGTAACATTGGCATTTTACATAGAGTTGTCATTTACACATTACTTATGTCAGATTTTCTTTTAAACGTTAATAAGTTGTTTTATTAGGGAACTTCCCCTGTGGCTCAGCAGTAAAGAATCCTTGCAGTGCAGCAGACAGGGGTTCATCTCTGAATCTGGAAGATCCCCTGGAGAAGGAACTGGCAACCAACTCCAGTATTCTTGCCTGGGAAATCCCATGGACAGAGGAGCCTGGCAGACTACAGTCCCTGGGGTTGCAAAGAGTCAGACACGACTTAGGCATTAACAACAATGTGTTTTATATTAACTCCATTTTCCTCATAGTCTTTTCCCTTTTTGAAATTACCTGGTTAAAAACAGTTTTATCTTTTGTTTGAGAGGACGAATTAGCTTTTAGTGCATTTGTGATCACTGGTTATTATGAAAGAAAGATCTGAGAGATCTAATACTATATTGGAATTTGCCTAAAATGATTTATTCTTTATTTCAGGAAGACCAACACTGTCATCTGAAGTTGGAATAATAATTTGTGATATCACTAATCCAGCCTCACTTGATGAAATGGCTAAACAGGCAACAGTTGTCCTCAACTGTGTAGGCCCAGTAAGTAATCTGCCCTTCTTTGTATCAGAACAAAAAATCTATTCATTTCTAGCAGAATCTCGTATTTTGTATTCCAGAGAAACATAAGGGCAAGGAACAGAAGAATTGATTCAGGACGTTAACCCTTTACGAGGAGTTTTTACTTCTCACGAGAAGCAAATGAATATGACCAAAATCTCCTGAAAGAGAGAGTGACACTAAACTCTAGGATTGTTGCTGTTTCATTTAGTGGCTACAGCTATAATTGTGTGCTGTATACTCCTTAACTGAAAAAATGAGCATGTACCCACAATCTGCTTTTTATTTATTTTTAAAATTGCATTGTGTACTGCTGTACCAGTGTATATGTTAATGCATGTACAAAGAAAGATATTTTAAAAGGACTCATTCATTTATTCAATAAATATTTATTTAAAAATATTATAGAAAATACACAGAAAATCTCTCATGGAGCTGATAGTCCAGTGAGGAGACAGAAAAATAATATTACAACAGTTGGTAAGTGACAGGTGCTTTGAAGAAAAATACAACAGGGAAGAGAGAGAAAAAGATTGGCACACCAGTCTATTGGGTGGATGGTCAGGGAAGGTCTCTATAGGAACTTTGCAGAGAGATCTGCATGCAGTGAGGGAATAAACCGTATGTGTATTACGTTGCACAGAGACCTAAATGCAGTGAGGGAATAAACTGTTTGTGTATTGGAGGGTAGGGGGTTGGAGGGAAGAGCAAATACAAAGGTCGTGAGATGAGCATGTTCTTGGAGAGACGGAGGAATGTGAGAGAGGCCAGTGTAGTTGGGTGTGAACAGGACAGAAAGGTGAGGAGTTAGATTGGAGAGATATCCAGGAGCTAGGTAGTTAGGTCTGAAAGGTCAAGGTTGGGGTTTGGATTTTTCTTCTAAATATGACAGAGTTATGGAACGGTTGAAAGCAGGTTGACATAATTTGATTTACGGTTTTGAAATTCTTTGGCTTCTGAGAGGAAAAATAGATGGTAGGGAACCAAGAGTAGAATGATGCGAGCAAGCCAAGGACAGGGTAGGAGTGTTAGACAGGGAGAGAAGTGGCTGAGTCCAGATGTTCTGACAAGAGAACCTCGAGCAGCTGCTGTTGGCCTGGATGAGAAAGAGATACTTGTGGTCTGTGTAACACGGTGAATGTTGGTGACATTTACTGATCTGAGGAAGCAATCCTAATTGTCAAAGCATTTAGGAAATTGTTCATAATTTTGTTAAATGAAACCAGAAACTTTTTGATTGTCATAAAATATATTTCTATTGTTTATTTCAATTTATATTGTTCTTAACTAGCTTAGAATATGGCTCTGTGATTTGTTGCTTGAATCACTGTCTTATATACATCCTCAAACAAACTTGTCCCTCCCTCCCCGTACTCTGGAAAGATCCGAGCCCTGATTGTTCCAGCTCCCTGCTTACTCTTTACCTGAACATGTGTAACCCAGTGTGGCTGGAGAAAAATGCATCATGATGCTGACTGGTCCCACTTAAAATATGTCTCCCGTGCAGTCTCAGTACTTCCCGCAGTTCTGTTTCCCTAGGCTACTTTCTATTCTCTGAAGCAACAGTTTATAACTTCTTTTTTTCTCATACTTTTGACATCCCATTCTTTTTTTCCTTTTTTCTCACTCTTACCTGGTAACTTTCTTCCTTTCTTTGTCTCTTTCTTTCTTTCTCCTTTCCTTTCTCCCTCCTTCTCTCCCTGCCTGTCGGGAGAATTTAGACTACCTACTTACCTGCATTATACCTTGACTTTGCCTTACCTCCTTTTATAAGGAAAAATGCCCCTGCTTCTGTTGGGCACCATATTCAAAAACTTTATAGTTACAGATTTATAGTTACATGTGTTCTTGTTATTATCAAATTTTCCATCTTGATGGATTATTCCTCTGAACATACAAATGTGGGATTATATCTCTCATTTAAAGAAAAACTTCCCTAAGTTCTACATACCCTTCTAACTACTCACATTTTTCTGTGCCTCTTTTTTAGCAAAACTCCTTGAAAGAGCTCTCTCTGTTTATTGTCTCCTCCTGCTCGCCTTCTTCTCTCTCCAGTCTTGTCAGGCGTTTATCCTTAGGCCTTTAATGAAACTACTCTGCCAACATCCCTGTTCTGTCAGGTCCAGTTGTCAGTTCCCATTGCTCGTCTTAGTCAAGCCTCTCAGCATTTGTTCCAATTGATCACTTTTTCCTTTCTTCATTTAGTTTCTAAATTATTGCCCTTTCTTAGTCCCCCTCTCCCGCCCCTCAGCTTTTTATCCTCCTGTGAATGCCAGAGGCCTCAGAGCTTAAGCCTTAGAAACCCTTTTCTGTTTATATTTGCTGGACCATTTTTAAATGTGATTGTGATTGTGGTAAAATGTATATAACATAAAATTTAGCATTTTAACCATTTTTAAGTATACACTTTAGTAACATTAAGTACATTCACATTCTTATAGAACTATCAGCACTTTATTTCCAGAACATTTTCATTACCCCAAACAGAAATTGTAACTGGGCCAGTATTTTTTAAACCTTGTGAAATCAATTCAGTGGATTAAGACTAGGCAATAAAAAGAAAATAATCAGATAGACTGAAGTAGAAAAAGGATGAATTACACATAATAAAGGTAAGTATTGGTTCATGAAGCTTTCATGTCAGGTAACATTTGTGTACGGAGTCACTGCGTGAAATTAATTTCTTAGGGTTGTAGTCAGAAAGATTAGAAATCCATGGCTTTCAATACTGTCTGTATGCTGATGATGCCTGCATTAACTTATTTCCATTGAAAACCTACCCCTTAAACTCCAGACTGGTGGATCTAATTACCTTCTGGATGTTTCCAGTTGGATGGTTTACAGTCTTCTCTAGCTTTTTGCCTCCAAAACATTCTGTTCCTTATCCTCTGCTCTGAAGGTTATTTTTATTTTGTAATATGGATTATTCTCCCAGGGTAGATGCCAATTTGCTAGTTTTGGTGTCATAATTTGTTTCTTTGAAGATATTTTTAAAAACCCATTTCTCTTTGTGAGGATCTCTTTTGTGAGAACTAAATGATAGGTGTAGAACTAATCAGGCATTTATAAACAAGCAGTATGTCAAAACATACAGAAAATGACTGAATGAATACTTTTAAGCATTATTCTTTATGGTCTTCTGCACTTGGAAGTGGAGAGGGGAAAACTGCTTTTGAGAGAAAGATGATGAATCTGATTTTTGATGTATTGAAACTGAGGTGTATGCTAGATATTTTTAAGTTAAGACAGGAAATATGTAATGGCATTATAATGGAATTATTTTCTGTAAATAAGTGATGAAATCAAGATGAAGAGAAAATAGAGAAAAGAAAATGAAGCCTAAGAGAAATTGGTTTTGCCAAATGTTCTGTGCTTTTGTGGATCCTGAATTTTATGACAGAAGCTGCAGATGAGGCAACCTCATCAGTGAACAGCTCTGAAGATAGGAGTTGGAAGTCATCAGCATACATATTTTAATTGAAATCCAGAAAGTAGGTGAGATTTTCTGGGGAGAATGTCTAGGGAGGCAATTCTCTACCTCTAATGTACATTGGAGTCATCTGTGAGGCTTATTTATACGATGGTTCCTGGAGTCTACCGCAGAAAACTCCTACTGGAGGGCATTGAGGTGGGACTGAATAACCAGCAGGCTTAATGAGGGCTCAGGTGATTCTGACAAAAGTAGACTGCTGGTAACTTGAGATATTTGGGGGTAAAATAATCAGGAGGTGAAGGAAGTCACTAAATGAGTTTCAAATGGATGTGTGTAAATATTACCTAAGATGATCCATTGAGTACAAGAGGAAAAGAGCTTTGACTTTTATGTATGTTTAAAAATGTATATTAGAATAGTAATCGATGTCTGTGATGTGTAAATAAATTCACACAATTTAGTAGATGATGGATTTTAAAATGTGAACTTAGGTCTTGGTGCCTTGATAGCCCTTGTTTGTTCCGCTATGTTGTGTTGCCTCAGAGGGGAAGTGCTTCAGTCATTTTAGTGTTGTTTAGTGGCAGAGGGTATACTAAAACTTAAACACACTTTCCCAGTCCTGTCATTCCAGTGTCATTTGCTGTTTTTAAGAAGGGGAAGAGCAGGCTGTGGAGTTAGGTAGAGAGGAACCTGTAACCTACTTGAAAAGGTCGGTCCCTGAGGTGCCCTGTCTTGCCTTGTAAGTGTCCCTTTACCTGTTTCTTAAAGTCTAGAAGAAGCAGACCATCTCCATTCTCCATCTTTTGCTGTGAGGAATGAGAGAAGCAGAAGAGCTTGTTCTCCTACCCTACCCTCAAAAGGAAAAATTCATCATGCTTCTTTTGAAATGGGACTGACTCTGATGTATTAACTATTGTATACAGTTTTAAAATGTGTAATTCCTTGAGTTTGAGCAACAAAGAGTTTGGGAGATAAAATCACTCAGATTATATACTGTGTCTAATATTAAACTTATCCTTTCCAAACCTCTTCATCCTTTTTTTCTTTATTTTGTCTAATACAGCCACTGGTTTTTGGCCTCCATGTCCTGCTAATCAGGAAGTCAGATCATTTCTTTTAAGTATATCTCACCCTTAGTAAATCCTTCCCCTTCCTTCGTTTTGTTCTTCCTTTCTTACCTCGCATAAGTTTTGTTTTCTATGCCACAGGCAGAGTGATATGTCTGTGCTATAAATTTTTCATCACTGTCCTATTTCAAATCCTCCAGGAGGGCTCAGCAATGCAGAAAAGATAAACTTCAGTCTTGATGAAATGGCACTTAGGATCATTCCTGATCTGGCCCAAGTATGTCTCTCCAGACTCATCTCTTACACTTCCCTCTCAAATATTCTGAGCTTCAGGTGTCTTGAGCATCACTCTACACATCTTCATTACACTTCTACATATAATTTTTCTTTTTCCTGGCAAATCCTTACTGTTCCTCAGAATTCAACTCAAATGAGTCACTGATTCTATGAAACTTCCGAGTTTAGCTTCAGTTAGAGATGATTCCATCAGTCCTTTATTTACATTGTGTCAGTATATTGCATTTTTATTACTTTCTCATTTTCTATTTAGACTATTAATATTTGGTTTCTTGATAACCAAGACTGTACCTCCAAAACTCACTGGTATTCCTTCATTTAAGCTTGCCAAGTAAGACTAAACTGTTGATTTTTTTTATTCTTCCAGTACCGATTTTATGGAGAACCTGTAATAAAAGCATGTATTGAAAATGGAACTAGCTGTATTGACATCTCTGGAGAACCTCAGGTATGTAAAATGAAAAGAGAACAGAATTAATAATACAACTTCTGTTCACATGAAAAATGGTGCAGTTTTGCAGACATATTTTAGAAGGTAATGATTCTTCCCTAGCATTTAAAGATGGTATTTCATTAAAAGCTTGAAGGAGAGCATGGTGATAAGGTATTCACTTTCATTCCCAACAACCTGATTTCTTTCCAAGCCTTTATGTATAGTATGTGTTGATTTATATAACTACTGCATGCTGTAAACAGAATTAACTAAAATAAAACTTGCTCAGAGTCATACAACCATTAAGTTGAAAAGCTAGGACTTGAAATGAGGCTTGCCTGGCTGCAGGGAGTGGAATATTATAAGAGCAAAGCTACACCAGTTCCTTTATAGCTGTAGTCTCCTGGGTTCCTATAATCTCAGCCTGTCATCAGTGTGCCAGTGGTATACACATACATAGAGCTTATCAGCTGGTGATACTGGAAAGTGCTGAGAAAGTGTAAATTACCAAGACTGATGCAAGAAGAAGTCAGAAGCATGAATGTAAGAAAAGCTGACTCTTATTTAAATTATTCTAGAACAAAGAAAATGGTGAAAAAGGTTCCACGTTATCTTGTAAAGTACTGTGAATGTGGTATCAAAGCCTAATAGTGATCCAGAAAGTGTGTACACCGAAAATGCAAATTTAAGTAACTCAGTTTAAAGAAAGGGCAAGGGAGAAAAAGAGGCAAATCTCCTGTGGAAACGAATTCCGTGTAATTCACGTAGCTTCTGTGCCCTCAAGGAGGGGAAACATAACACCTACCTTCTTATGTGTGGGCCGCACACAGTCACTTCCTTCCAGTGTATGGAAAGGAGAAGGAAAAAGACAAGCTTTACAGTGGAGAAACTGGAGAACACTAGCTGAGCCAGGTATTCAGGGTCAACATCAACAGTGATAAATTATGTTGATGGTATGTACTCTTCTTTTAATTGAAGTACAGTTAATTTATGGTGTTAGTTTCAGATGTACAGCAAAGTGTTTCAGCTATATGTATTTTCAGATTCTTTTCCATTATAGGATATAGTTCCCTGTGCTATGGAGTAAATCCTTATTGTTTATCTATTTTGTATTAGTGGCGTATCTTTTAATCCCATACTCCTGATTTATCCCTCTCTCCCACCCTCCTTTCCGCTTTGGTAACTGTATATTTGTGAGATAGTGCCATATAAATGGCACTTTACCCCTGTGATCCTACTCCCCAGAACCTAGAACCTCACTATAGTAATGAGAAAATCATGAAATAAATTCCAGTAGAGGGGCATTCTACCAAGTACCTGGGGAGTACTGTAAAGGTCATAAAAAGCTAGAAAAGTCTGAGAAACCGTCCCAGCCAGAGGAGCCTAGGAAGACATGATAGCTAAATGTAGAGCAGTATCTTGAATGAGGTCCTGGATAAAAGAAGGAATTAGGTAAAAGCAAAGGAAACCTGAACAAAGTATAGACTTCAGTTAGTAATAATGTATCAAGATTGGTTCATTAATTATAGCACATTAATGTGTCCAGTACTTTGGCCACCTCATGCGAAGAGTTGACTCATTGGAAAAGACTCTGATGCTGGGAGGGATTGGGGGCAGGAGAAGAAGGGGACGACAGAGGATGAGATGGCTGGATGGCATCACCACCTTGATGGATGTGAGTCTGAGTGAACTCCAGGAGTTGGTGATGGACAGGGAGGCCTGGGGTGCTGTGACTCATGGGGTCTCAAAGAGTTGCACACGAGTGAGCAACTGAACTGAACTGAATGTGAAAGATGAGATGATAGGGTCAGCTGAGTACAGAATGCCTAGGAACACTCTACTACTCATTTTTTTCCATGTAAATCTAAAATTGTTTTTAAAAAGTAATTATTAAAAAACAGGCAAAAAATTTGAACAGACGTTAACCTTCTTGCATCCCCTCCTTTCTGACCACTCTTTCTGTTTATATATGTGCACAGATATATGTTTATAATGAGATTCATCAGGAAGATGTGATTTGGGATAGCTCTGTTTGGCTTTCTTTGTATAGTTTTTTTTATTAATTTTTCATAATAGCAGTTGCTTTTACATTTAAAAACAGTTCTAAAAAATGAATTAATTCAGATCAGCATATCTCTCACCTGGAACAGAGTAGGTATGTTTGCTGAATAAGTGCCAACTATTTTCACAGTTAATGTTTTGCTGCAGAGGCATCTTAGCATTTTCACAGTTTAATTGCTTTGTTTTTTAAATTGTTTAAATTTAAATTTGCTTTTTAATTGCTTTATTTTTTTATATTGATCTAGATGTTTCTATGTAGCTCTGATATAGATTTTTTGTCTTGAATCTTTAGTTTCTGGAACTAATGTATTGGAAGTATCATGAGAAAGCTGCAGAAAAGGGAGTTTATATCATTGGAAGCAGTGGCTTTGACTCCATTCCAGCAGATCTGGGAGTAATATATACCAGAAATAAAATGAATGGTAATTATTGATCAATAAGCAATAATGGATTTTAAAATAGAGTGGTTTCATGTTGGTAATTGTGATGAACTCAAATATGCTTGGGAAAAGAAACATAATTATTAATGGGTAATATTAAAACACATACTTTGTTTTAATATAACTCTGCATGTTAGAAAATGCTACTGACACTAGTGGTTTTTGAGGTGTGGATAGTACTATAAATGTTCTGAAGGAAGGAAGTCTCCATTTTTTTGAATCTAGTTGTGGTTATAGTTGTGGAAATCTAGTTGTGGAAAAATTTTTTAGCAAACATTATAAATTCAAACTTGCTTTGTTTAGGAATTACTACATCTTAAAGTATCATACTAAATTGAAAAGTTTTAATTTTTTAACGAACGAAGCTAGGGAGTATTGGACAAAGATTTTGATATCTTTTTTTTTGTAGCTCATGTGTAAAACTGGAGACAATAAGAATGGGAAAAAATTACTAATGTAGTAAAACAGTGGAAGTCACTAATGTCATACATATACAAAAAAATGTCCCTTTAGAAAATGATCTGAAGCCCTTAAGTCCAGTTCTGTATAAACCATTCCAGAGCTTAAAAAGATGGAATGTGTTCCAGTTTATGTTAGAAAGGTAGCTTTGAAACCGAAGCTAACAAATGTAATGCACATGTGTACTATTTACTGATTTTAGAAATTGTGAGTGTCAGAAAGCAGCAGCTAACATCATACTTAATAATGAAACACTAGAACCATTCCTAATAAAGAAAATAGCATGAATTGCTCATCTTTAAAATACTTAGTCTTCCAACCCATGGATCTAGTATATTTACATTTATTAAAAAACTTACTAAAAATCTTCATTTACTAAAAAAGCTTGGACTGTTTTTCATGATGTTCCTACACGTTTCTCATTGAGGTTATTCTTAAATATTTAGTAGTTGTTATTTTGGATAGGTCCTTTTTTACTTTTAAAGTAGTGTTTTAAGAAATACTACTTTGAGATTTGTTTTAAAACTTTTTTTCAGATACTGAAACCTAGGAGTCATCATTTTAGCAAATACCCCAACTAATTGTTGATTCATGTGGTTCACATTTTATTACATACATACATATTAGGTGGTGCATGTTCTTCCTGTACATAGGGTTAGATATATTCAGGCCACATTCTCTTAACAACTCTCAGAATCCTCTCCAGTGATCTAGACTTTAATGATCTATTTTTGGTTTTGTCAGATATTTTAAAGTTGTTCAATTCATCCCCTTCTCTTTATTAGGAATGCTTCTAGTGTTTCATTATTAAGTATGATGTTGGCTACTGCTTTTTGACATTCATTGTGTTAAGAAAGATGTTTATGTGGCGTTACATCTGGTGTAACATCGTCATGGATGACATACTTATTCATTACCTTACTCATTGTCAGCTTTCAAAGGCCTCATGCTTTAATTTTCTTTTGGAATTAAAACTGGGAATACTGTCTCTTAAGAAATGAATGTATTTCATTTTATCACATTTTGAGAATTAGCTAGCCCATTATATTTTTCTTTTGTCTTACTGCTTTCAATAAGCTCAAAGACTAATTAAATTCGTAACCACTCTACATATGTTAGTCCTCATGTTTAATATAATTGATTTCTTCCCTTTTTTTCTGGCTTTGGTTTTCTACTTTTATTTTTACTGTCTACATTTTTATCTCAATTAAACAGCCTTACTTTATTTAATAAGCCATCACAAAGGCCCACTTTGTTAGGGTTTCTGTACATTTATTATGCTGCTAAGTCACTTCAGTCATGTCCAACTCTCTTTAACCCCATAGATGGTAGCCCACTAGGCTTCCCCGTCCCTGGGATTCTCCAGGCAAGAACACTGGAGTGGGTTGCCATTTCCTTCTCCAGTGCATGAAAGTGAAAAGTGAAAGTGAAGTTGCTCAGTCGTGTCCGACTCTTCGAGATCCCATGGACTGCAGCCCACCAGGCTCCTCTGTCCATGGGATTTTCCAGGCAAGAGTACTGGAGTGGGGTGCCATTGCCTTCTCTGACATTTTTTA
>SJYC01085446.1:0-54134 GCA_006408675.1 Madoqua kirkii | reverse complement strand
CTCATGTGTAAAACTGGAGACAATAAGAATGGGAAAAAATTACTAATGTAGTAAAACAGTGGAAGTCACTAATGTCATACATATACAAAAAAATGTCCCTCTAGAAAATGATCTGAAGCCCTTAAGTCCAGTTCTGTATAAACCATTCCAGAGCTTAAAAAGATGGAATGTGTTCCAGTTTATGTTAGAAAGGTAGCTTTGAAACCGAAGCTAACAAATGTAATGCACATGTGTACTATTTACTGATTTTAGAAATTGTGAGTGTCAGAAAGCAGCAGCTAACATCATACTTAATAATGAAACACTAGAACCATTCCTAATAAAGAAAATAGCATGAATTGCTCATCTTTAAAATACTTAGTCTTCCAACCCATGGATCTAGTATATTTACATTTATTAAAAAACTTACTAAAAATCTTCATTTACTAAAAAAGCTTGGACTGTTTTTCATGATGTTCCTACACGTTTCTCATTGAGGTTATTCTTAAATATTTAGTAGTTGTTATTTTGGATAGGTCCTTTTTTACTTTTAAAGTAGTGTTTTAAGAAATACTACTTTGAGATTTGTTTTAAAACTTTTTTTCAGATACTGAAACCTAGGAGTCATCATTTTAGCAAATACCCCAACTAATTGTTGATTCATGTGGTTCACATTTTATTACATACATACATATTAGGTGGTGCATGTTCTTCCTGTACATAGGGTTAGATATATTCAGGCCACATTCTCTTAACAACTCTCAGAATCCTCTCCAGTGATCTAGACTTTAATGATCTATTTTTGGTTTTGTCAGATATTTTAAAGTTGTTCAATTCATCCCCTTCTCTTTATTAGGAATGCTTCTAGTGTTTCATTATTAAGTATGATGTTGGCTACTGCTTTTTGACATTCATTGTGTTAAGAAAGATGTTTATGTGGCGTTACATCTGGTGTAACATCGTCATGGATGACATACTTATTCATTACCTTACTCGTTGTCAGCTTTCAAAGGCCTCATGCTTTAATTTTCTTTTGGAATTAAAACTGGGAATACTGTCTCTTAAGAAATGAATGTATTTCATTTTATCACATTTTGAGAATTAGCTAGCCCATTATATTTTTCTTTTGTCTTACTGCTTTCAATAAGCTCAAAGACTAATTAAATTCGTAACCACTCTA
This sequence comes from Madoqua kirkii, assembly GCA_006408675.1. NCBI lineage: Eukaryota > Metazoa > Chordata > Mammalia > Artiodactyla > Bovidae > Madoqua > Madoqua kirkii. Next base: position 52,975 of record SJYC01085446.1, on the reverse strand, counting down.
CATATGTTAGTCCTCATGTTTAATATAATTGATTTCTTCCCTTTTTTTCTGGCTTTGGTTTTCTACTTTTATTTTTACTGTCTACATTTTTATCTCAATTAAACAGCCTTACTTTATTTAATAAGCCATCACAAAGGCCCACTTTGTTAGGGTTTCTGTACATTTATTATGCTGCTAAGTCACTTCAGTCATGTCCAACTCTCTTTAACCCCATAGATGGTAGCCCACTAGGCTTCCCCGTCCCTGGGATTCTCCAGGCAAGAACACTGGAGTGGGTTGCCATTTCCTTCTCCAGTGCATGAAAGTGAAAAGTGAAAGTGAAGTTGCTCAGTCGTGTCCGACTCTTCGAGATCCCATGGACTGCAGCCCACCAGGCTCCTCTGTCCATGGGATTTTCCAGGCAAGAGTACTGGAGTGGGGTGCCATTGCCTTCTCTGACATTTTTTATAAATTACTACTAATGAGCCTTCTTAAAAGCTTTCATATTGGAAAATAGAGAATTCCTATAGGTGTAGTTTTGAGAACTGATGGGCTTCCAGAATGAATGAGCTAAATTGTTGCCTTATTGGAAGAGATTTTTTGCAGTGTCAGTTTGACTGCTATAAAACATTTTGTCAGTACCAGCAGTTAGTCTATGTTAAAGTACTTTTTTTCTGATAATTTTTCTGGCTTTAGCTGCTTCTTAAATCTGTTTACAGTAACCTAATAATACTGTTATAGCACAGATTTTCCTGATTATATCAGTTATAAGCTTAATAAAAATGTTTCCTAAATGAATAGGAATAGCTTATTATTATTTGTCCTGGGTTAATAGATTTTTATTTGATTTTACTTTTACCATTTTCCTCCTCTTTTAGGTACACTGACTGCTGTGGAAAGTTTCCTGACCATATATTCAGGACCTGAGGTTAGTTTTTTTCTATCACATGTTTTCTATGTTAATATGAAAAAACATTTTGGAAGTGATACGTGTCTGTTAAAAAGATTTAGATTAATTAAATTGTATACACAGTTGTAATTTTTAGTGCATGAAAGTCACTATATTTAATTTTAAAAATTAAAGGTTGCTGAGAATTATTTTGACTTAAAATAGAATTTATTTAAAACAGATGCACAATTCATTATATTAGAAGGAGCTACCTTCATCCTAACACTAAGCATTTGTCATTGTTGTGTGGTAAAATGTTGTCACCCTAGAAAATGATCACCTTAGTGCAAATTAGTGCGTTTTTATTATGTGCCTAACTTGGAGTTGGATGCTCTGTGGCTAGACAGGAAATATATGATGTAAATGTAATCTTACTGAATTTATGTTCTATTTGGAAACAAGATAATTGCATTTTGGGGATAGGACCATGTTTTGTGGTAGTACTTTTATTGGCAATAGTGTCTAACCCAATTCTGTGTCTATACTTGAGGCTTCATAAGTATTTGCTCTCTTTAAAAAAAAAAACTCAGTATTTCAGGTATTGTGTAATACAAGTATATATAATAGTGCAAGATAGTGTGACATATAAATGAACAACAAGCAAATCCTTAAAGAGGTAATAACTTAGACTAGCAGGAGGTAAGAATTGTTATTAAAGAGGTCAGGTGAAATACTGAAGGATTCTGAGACTGGGGAATACCTCTACCTGGGAGGCCAGAAATCATGGAGTTTTTGGAGAAGCTAGGATATGGACTGAATTTTAAAGGTTGGTGCTGAGGAGATGTAGATAGGGAGATGAAATCAATATATAACTGTGGGATGGTGTGGTGCACGTTTTAAGTAATGGGTCTGTTCCTTTGGATTGTGGTTTCAGAATGGTGAACACAAAGAACTCTGTAAGACATGCTAAAATCTGTGTTACAGATAATGTCCACTAGAGTGTCAGAGGGAGGGAAAGTGATGGTAGCACTGAGTAATTTGAGAGTGCCTCGTAAAGGCCTTATTACGTTGAACCTTGAAAAGTGAAAAACAAAAGCACAGAATTGAGAATGAAACATGCTTGGAACTCTGGGGAACGTGAGTTATAGAAAGCCAACTCAGCCTGGTTTAAACAAAACAGAAAAGAATTTACTGCTTCTTGTAACCAAATATCTGCAGGTAAGCAGTGTGGCTGGATCTGGATGTTCTGGGTGTCATCAGAACTCACTTTCACCCCTTGTCCTCTCTGTGTCTCTGCAGTAATTCAGTGAGTAACAAAAGCACAGAATTGAGAATGAAACATGCTTGGAACTCTGGGGAACGTGAGTTATAGAAAGCCAACTCAGCCTGGTTTAAACAAAACAGAAAAGAATTTACTGCTTCTTGTAACCAAATATCTGCAGGTAAACAGTGTGGCTGGATCTGGATGTTCTGGGTGTCATCAGAACTCACTTTCACCCCTTGTCCTCTCTGTGTCTCTGCAGTAATTCTGTGTTCCTCAGTGCAGGCTCTCACAGCAGTGGGGAAGTGCTGGCGGCCGCAGATATACACTGTGCTTAAGGTTCATGATCTCCCAGGAACAGCTGGAGGAGTTTGAGTATGCCAAATTAGGGAAGATTACTCAAGTATTGGGTTTTTTGATCATTCTTGAGCCAAACAGTGAGACCTGGGGTATAATGGAGTACTCAAATAGCCCACAGAGAAGACAGTGGCAACCCACTCCAGTACTTTTGCCTGGAAAATCCCATGGACAGAGAAGCCTGGTAGGCTGCGGTCCATGGACTTGCAAAGAGTCGGACACGACTGAGCAACTTCACTTTCACTTTTCACTTTCATGCATTGGAGAAGGAAATGGCAACCCACTCCAGTGTTCTTGCCTGGAGAATCCCAGGGACGGGGGAGCCTGGTGGGCTGCTGTCTATGAGGTCGCACAGAGTTGGACATGACTGAAGCAACTTAGCAGCAGCAGATAGCCCAGGCCTGGGTCATGGGCCTCTGGAGAGGGAATCATAGGGCCAAGCCCTTCTGAACACCATGGAACAAATTCCAAATAGGAAAGAGAGTTTTGTAAGTAGAAGACAGGGTAGCAGAATTAAAAGTTCCCTGCAGGGGACCAGTGTAGAACTGACAAAAACAGATGTCCACTACAGGGAGATAATGAGAAAATAAGTAGAGCAAAAAAAAAAAAAAAAGAGGCTTCTTTTGAAAAAGCAGCAGGAGATGATCTGTAATACAAAATGATAATACTGTCTCCTCCATAGAATTGTTATGCAGATTAAATTAGTCAGTGAATATAAATGAGAACAGTGGTTGGCACTTAGTAATCACTCAATAAATATTGTTGAGTCCTGTGTTTATAAGGACTCTAAGTTGGGGCTTGATCAGGACCAAAGATTTAAAAACACCATATTCAGTGCAGCTCCTTCTCATTCCCCTAAAGCAAAATATGGAGCCTTAATTTCCCAAGGATGGACAAAGATAACTCCCTTGAAGAAGCATCCCTTGGCCCAGGATTGGTTTCCTCCTGCTTCTTCTCCCACTTTTCCCCTTAAGCTTTATTACTTTACTTAAAAATTGAATCACAGACAATGTATTGGACCATAAAGCAAGACTGAAAGAATTTCAGAGGACTGAAATCATATTCTCAAGACAGAGCTGTCTAGTACATCTTCCCACAGTGATGCAGGTTTATATATGCTCTATAACGACTTCCATACTGGATAGTGCAGCTCCAGTGCAGATGTCAGCCCATGGCCTGCTCTTACATGGCTGCAAGCTAAGAATAATTCTGATATATTTAAAGAGCTATAATGGAAAACGAAGAATGTGTAGCAGAGACCATATGTGGCCTACACAGCCCAAAATACTTAGTTTGACCTTTTACAGAAATAGTGTGCCAGTCACTGTTTTAGAGTATGTTTCAGGCTATAATACTACTACAGTCTAGAAACTGTACACTAGAAATCAGTGAAGAGATAACAAGAATTCAGTCTCTTCACTTCTTACAGGTTTTTAGGATTTTGTATATACTCCTAAGTCAGTTTTGGTAGTTTGTATCTGTGTTAGTTTCCTAGGACTGCCATAGTAAAGTTCCACAAACTGGGTTGCTTAAACAAGGGAAACAGTGCTTAAGGCCACAAGTCTAGATCTAGCTACCAGTCTGGATCTAGCTAGAAGGCTAAAAGTCCATGATCAAGAGTTGGCAGGGTTGGTTTCTTTTGAGGACTGTGAGGGAGCTCCATGCTTTCTCCTAGCTTTGGGTGTTTGCTGGTACTCTTTGGTTTTCCTTTGTAGATGCATCACTCAGACCTCTTTTTCATCTTCACATGGTGTGTGTGCGTGTCCAGACTTCTCCTTTGTATAAGGACACCGGTAATTTTGAGTTGGGGGCTCACCTCCTCCAGTATGACCTCAACTTAACTAGTTAAATCTGCAACAACCATATTTCCACATAAGGCACATTCTGAGGTGCTGGGGGTTAGGCCTTAAACATTCAAATTTGGGGCAGGGACACAATTTGATCCATAACAGTATCTTTCTAAGAATTTGTTCATTTCATCTAGGTTATCTAATTTGTTTGGCATGCAACTGTTCACAGTATTTCCTTATACTCTTTTTTCTTTCTGTAAGATTGTTAATGCCACTTCTTTCTTTCCCGATTTTAGTAATTTGAGCCCTTTCCCCCTCTCTCTCTCTGTCAGTCCAGCTAAAGATTTTTCAGTGTGATGGATTTCTTTAAGGAACTGGCTTTGGTTTCATTGACTTTATTGTTTTTCTTTTCTTTGTTTATTTCCACTTGAGTCTTTATTATTGCTAGAAGACTAGAATAGAAAGCAGAAATATAAAAATCAGTTGCATTTCTGTATACCAGCCACAGTTAGAAAATGAATTCTTTTCAAAAAGAGACCATTTATAGTAGAAGTAAAAAATCAAGAACTCTAGAGGACTTCCCTGATGGTCTAGTGGTCAAGAAACTGTCTCCCAGTCCCTGGTTGGGGAACTGAGATTCCACATGACACAGGGCAACCGAGCCTATGCATAGCAACTACTGAGGCTGTATGCTCTAGAGTTCGGCCCTCACAACAAGAGAAGGCCACACACTGCAAGAAAGAACCATTGCAGCCAAAACTTTAAAACATTAAAATAATCAAATACTTCAGGATAAGTGATACAAAATGCATAAGAGTTCTTTGAAGAAAACTATAAAATGTTATTGAGTACCTTAAAGAAGGCAAGGAAATATGAGAATCCACCATATTCATGGATTTGAATACTCGATTTTGTTAAGATGTCAGTTTTCCTTCAATTGATTTATAATCCCATATAATTCCAATCAAAATCCCAAACAGGTTTGGTTTTTTTTTGCTTGTTTTTTTTAGTGTGCAGCTTGACAAACTAGTTCTAAAATGTGTATGAAAATGCAAAGGGCTAAAAATAGGCAACACTTTCTTAAAGGAGAATAAGGTAGAACAATGCTTTTGAATATTAAGTCAGAGTGTAATATTGGCAGGGAGATAGCAATAGGTCAACAGAACAGGATAAAGAGCTCAAAGTAGTTTATACATATATGAGCACTTGATTTACGGTAAAGAGTCTTTTCAGGAGATGATGGGTATGGAGAAACAATGAAATTGGACTCATACTTTGCACTATGTGCAAAATTAAGCTTAGATGGGTTATAGACCTTAATGAATAAGGCAAAACACTAAGCTTTTAGAAGGTGACATTTCATGGCCTCAAGGTCAGGAATGGCTTCTTTTTGCCCAGAAATATATTTTATTAATTTATTTTTATTGAGGTGTAATTGACATATGACATTATACTATTCAGATGTACAACATAATTCAGTATTTGTATGTATTACAAAATGATCACCACTAGTTACTACCTGTCACCACACTTAGTTATATTTCTTTTTCTTGTGATGCGAACTTATAAAATTTCTGTAAGCAAATTTCTAATATGCTATATAGTATTTTTGTATACATTTAAAATTTTTAAATTGAGTATTTTTTTAATCAAAGACACCACTAAGAAAATGGGTCAGCTGCAGAGTAAAAAGGTATTTCTAACACATGATGAATCCTGACATCACAATTTTGAACAAAAGAAGCAAAACTCAAGAAATATACACTATATGGTTCCATTTCTATAAAATTTAGAAACAGGCAAAATTGACTACACTGTCTAGAAATGAATTCTTAGGTGGTAAAACTAAAAAAAAAAAGAATTTTTCTTGATTATCACAAAGGCAGAAAAGAAGGAGGACTTTCTGGGCTTAAATAAATGTTAGCCTCATAATTACGTTAAATTATGCTTTTGTGTTCTGTGCACTTTTCTGTTTTTTAGCAAAACAAGGGGTTTTTTAAATGAGATGTAATTTTTGTCTTTTTAATGGCTTATTTGTATAAGAAGATACTCTTAGGTTTTTTAAAAATCTGTTTTCCCCTGATTTTAAGAAATCTTTGCAAATAGGTCAAATTGGCTAGGCGCAGATTGAGAATAGTTTCACAAATTAAACTTGGAAGACTTTTAGCTCTGTTTTAGTTTTAACAAAACAGAAGTGATTAATCTGTAACAAAATGGAAGTTAGATTGGTATCTCTCTACCTTTCAAAGCTGTTATGTGAAAACATGAATCTTCTGATGGTTTTATTATTTCTTTTTTCCTGCTTAAGCAATCAGTGATAGTTAAGTGAAAATGATGAAGTGAAACTCACTGGCTTGTTAAAAAAAATTTAAATAATGGTAGGAGGAACGAAGAAAGGATATATGTTGTAAATATGTAGTATGTAAAAAGAGTGTAAACAGTGAATATGATTGTACTAATGTTACTGCTGCCTGTCCGGTCATAAAAATTCATCTCAAGATTATTGAATTAGAGATTATGCCTTGCTCAAATAAGATGAAATGTTCTTTGTATCAATTAGAAATGACTTGGTTTTACATTTTAGTAATTATCCCTTAAGACATGTTTCTTTTTAATATTTTAATTTTTTTTGAGTGTAGCTGATTTACAGTGTTGTATGAGTTTACATGTTTCTTTAACTCTTGAATTATTTTGTCAGGGGTTGTCCATTCATGATGGTACCTGGAAGTCAGCAGTTTATGGTTTTGGAGATAAGAGTAATTTGAAAAAACTACGAAATGAGTCAGATATGAAGCCTGTCCCAATTGTTGGACCAAAATTGAAAAGAAGGTATATTATCACAAAATCTGTTCTTCAGTTTATCTAAGCATATTGTTGTTTATCTGACTGTTAATAACATATGCTGTTAAAAAAGCCTGGAGACTTTTATAGTGAGTTCACTGTTATTTTCAAAGATAAATAAAATATAATTAGTATGTTACACTAAGTTTAACTACTTCATATATAATAATACATTTGGGTTCTAGGAAAAACTGGTTTTATGACTCTTCACCATCAGTATCAAAATTGAACATCAGTTAAATTTTATGCAATAAAAATGTGATGATCTTATGTATATTAATCAATATATTAATAGTGTTTATATGTGAGAACCCTGAACTCAGAGTTTGGCTATTGAAATGAGTGTTCTTTTTATCGTTATCTGGGGAAATTGTTGGGGTACAAAACATGGTTAAATTATATATGTGTTTAAGTGCCCATGGTATGAAGAATACTAGTGTTCTAACTTGTCACTTCGGAGAAAGCAATGGCACCCCACTCCAGTACTCTTGCCTGGAAAATCCCATGGACAGAGGAGCCTGGTAGGCTGCAGTCCATGGGGTCGCTAAGAGTCGGACATATCAGAGCAACTTCACTTTCACTTTTTACTTTCATGCATTGGAGAAGGAAATGGCAACCCACTCCAGTGTTCTTGCCTGGAGAATCCCAGGGACGGGGGAGCCTGGTGAGCTGACGTCTGTGGGGTCGCACAGAGTCGGACACGACTGACGTGACTTAGCAGCAGCAGCAGCAGCAGCAACTTGTCACTTATTTGGGTGCAAGTGTAAAGAACAAAGGACAAATACTAAAGTGGATTTTAATAAAGAGCAGATCTACCATCACTACTGTTATCATTAATTGCCTCAGCAAGAGTTAAAGTTTTTATTCAGAAATTTACCAGTTAAAGTTGTGGTCACTGTAAATGAAAAAGATGCAACATGGGTCTGTCTTGCAGGTGGCCAATTTCTTACTGCAGAGAACTCAACAGTTATTCCATTCCTTTCTTGGGAGCAGATGTGTCTGTTGTGAAGCGGACTCAGCGTTACTTGCATGAAAATTTAGAGCAGTCACCTGTAAGTGTATATGATTTATTTTTTAATAAAGAGTATTCTAGTTTGTTTCAGTTCCTCTATCAGTTTAATGTAGGATTTTTATGTTTATAAATCCCAAAAAGAAAGAGTGGAATAGTGAATGTTTCAGTTTCTGGGAGCGTAAAGAATTAGTAGTGTAGAGCATTTTGCATTTTATGGGAGTGGTAATAGCTTCCTCCCACAATTAGATCTGACCTTCTGAATATGTTTTTTACTTGAGACAGTAGAAGCAAGTTCAGTGCAGGAAATCCTGGTGTTGTAAGCACCCAACAGTCCTGTTGAGAGTTTGAGCTGCTAGAATACTTTCTGTTGCTTATAGAGATGTCTGGGTTCTTCTCTCTTCTGTCCTTGCTACCTCTGGAGTCCCATCCTACTCCACTGGTGAGAGAAGTCATTATTCCCACTGCCAGGACTTGAAGAGGAAACATAATAATACATTTGGGTTCTAGGAAAAACTGGTTTTATGACTCTTCACCATCAGTATCAAAATTGAACATCAGTTAAATTTTATGCAATAAAAATGTGATGATCTTATGTATATTAATCAATATATTAATAGTGTTTATATGTGAGAACCCTGAACTCAGAGTTTGGCTATTGAAATGAGTGTTCTTTTTATCGTTATCTGGGGAAATTGTTGGGGTACAAAACATGGTTAAATTATATATGTGTTTAAGTGCCCATGGTATGAAGAATACTAGTGTTCTAACTTGTCACTTCGGAGAAAGCAATGGCACCCCACTCCAGTACTCTTGCCTGGAAAATCCCATGGACAGAGGAGCCTGGTAGGCTGCAGTCCATGGGGTCGCTAAGAGTCGGACATATCAGAGCAACTTCACTTTCACTTTTTACTTTCATGCATTGGAGAAGGAAATGGCAACCCACTCCAGTGTTCTTGCCTGGAGAATCCCAGGGACGGGGGAGCCTGGTGAGCTGACGTCTGTGGGGTCGCACAGAGTCGGACACGACTGACGTGACTTAGCAGCAGCAGCAGCAGCAGCAACTTGTCACTTATTTGGGTGCAAGTGTAAAGAACAAAGGACAAATACTAAAGTGGATTTTAATAAAGAGCAGATCTACCATCACTACTGTTATCATTAATTGCCTCAGCAAGAGTTAAAGTTTTTATTCAGAAATTTACCAGTTAAAGTTGTGGTCACTGTAAATGAAAAAGATGCAACATGGGTCTGTCTTGCAGGTGGCCAATTTCTTACTGCAGAGAACTCAACAGTTATTCCATTCCTTTCTTGGGAGCAGATGTGTCTGTTGTGAAGCGGACTCAGCGTTACTTGCATGAAAATTTAGAGCAGTCACCTGTAAGTGTATATGATTTATTTTTTAATAAAGAGTATTCTAGTTTGTTTCAGTTCCTCTATCAGTTTAATGTAGGATTTTTATGTTTATAAATCCCAAAAAGAAAGAGTGGAATAGTGAATGTTTCAGTTTCTGGGAGCGTAAAGAATTAGTAGTGTAGAGCATTTTGCATTTTATGGGAGTGGTAATAGCTTCCTCCCACAATTAGATCTGACCTTCTGAATATGTTTTTTACTTGAGACAGTAGAAGCAAGTTCAGTGCAGGAAATCCTGGTGTTGTAAGCACCCAACAGTCCTGTTGAGAGTTTGAGCTGCTAGAATACTTTCTGTTGCTTATAGAGATGTCTGGGTTCTTCTCTCTTCTGTCCTTGCTACCTCTGGAGTCCCATCCTACTCCACTGGTGAGAGAAGTCATTATTCCCACTGCCAGGACTTGAAGAGGAAACTATTACAAGTTAAAAAAAAATTTCTTAAACAGGTTGTAAGTGGAGTATACATTCTATACTGTATAATTGTTAAGCTCAGGTATTTGATTATGAACATTTCATATTTGTATTCAAGGAAGGGGAGCTAATTATTTTTGCAACAATTCCTTTTAAAAAATGTCCCTCTAGTGTCTGTTTTCTGAACAAGCTTTTAGAACATAACAGATTCATAAAGTGAAAACTGCTTTCATTTGATATTTCTGACTATAGAGTAAGTTATTAGTAGCTAACATTTTTGTATTACTTGGTCTAAGAAAGGCATAACATCCTGATTTTATGTTCTTCATCTAGGTTCAGTATGCTGCTTATGTAACTGTGGGAGGCATCACTTCTGTTATTAAGCTGATGTTTGCTGGACTCCTCTTTTTATTCTTTGTGAGGTTTGGCATTGGAAGGCAACTTCTCATAAAAGTAAGTTTTTGTGAAATTAAACCTATAGAATATCTTCTGTGAATTTAAAAAAATATGACTAAAGGTTGTATTTTTTTCCCCTTTAGTTCCCATCGCTCTTCTCCTTTGGTTATTTTTCGAAACAAGGTCCAACACAAAAACAGGTAACCCTTTCCTTTGTATCCAGGTCTCTAAAATAATATTTTTCTTAATTTTGTTTTTAGTTTTCCTCAGTGCAGTAATAATAATAGCTAAGACTTGATGAAGCACTTACTGTGTTTCAGACATTCTTATGTTCTTTATATGCATTAGATTAGTCAATCTTTTCAAACACTCCTTGAGGGAGGTGTTATATCCATTTTATAAATGAGGAAAATAAGTAACAGAAGTAACAGAGAGGCTAAGAAATTTGCCAAAGTCCTGTAGTAAGTAGATGGCCAGCCTAGAATGAGAACTGAGCTGTTTGGCTCCAGAAATTGTGTTCTCTTTACATCAGAGAAATTTCAGATCTTTTACTCTTCAGTTTTACTCCTTCATTATCTCATTCTTTTTACCTCCTCTGTCCCCCTCTCCCAAACTTACTTCCTTTTTCCTCTTTCACATACCTTGGATTCCCATGGTAGATAAATTGAATTGTCACCTGTCCAATATCCTCAATATGACTGCTTAAGGCACTTAAAATATAACATGTAAAATCTGAACTTCTTCCCACCAAACCCTCTTCTTCTTCTTGTTTACCATCTCAGTTGGTGGCACTATCATCTGCCCAATCAGGAACATAGGCATCACTCTAGATTTTTTTCCAAATCCATCACAACTACCTTAGTTCCCTCTCTCTCCTCTCCTGTCTCCCTTCTCTGCCACTTCCTTCTGATTGTGGTAAAACTAAAATACGCATAACATAAAAATTTCCCATCTTAAACCATTTTAGTTCATCAGGGATACAGAGGGCTGATTGTATATACCCTGTTTTGCTTATCCACTCATCTGTGCGTTGACATTTGGATTACTTCTATCTTTTGTCTATTTTGAATAATGCTTTCATGAAATTGAGTGTGTATTAACATTACTGAAGAGCTTTCAAAAAGTCCAGTGCCCAAGCCACATTCTACACCAATCAAACCTGAATCTCCGATCATCTGTTTTGGGTTCTCTCCCAAAGTTGAGATCTCTGCTCTGAGGCCCCACTTCACGCCTATTGAATCAGAATGTCCAAATGCCAGGGTCAAAACATGTATTTGAAAAAAGCTCCCTGAGTCATTCTGATATATACAGTCCTAGGTGTAAAAGTCATTGCCAAAGCAGTAAGTCAGGGAAGAATTGTAAAGAAAGTGATAACAGGGTCAGATTTAATTGTTTATTGAAGTGTAGTTGATTTACAATATTGTATTAGTTTCAGGTATAGGGCAAAGTTAACTTAGTTATACATATTTTTTTTCACGTTATTTTCCATTATAGGTTATTACAAGGTATTGGATATAGTTCCTTTTGTTACACAGTAAATCCATGTTGCTGATCTATTCCGTGTGTAGTAGTTTGTAGTTATTAATCCTCTACTCTTAATTTATCTGTCCCCCTTTCCTCTTTGGTAACAATAAATTTGTTTTCTGTGTCTGAATTTGTTTATATTTTGTATCAGTTTTTAAATTCTACATATAAGTGGAATCTCTCAGTCGTGTCCGACTCTGGTGTGACCCCATGGACTGTAGCCTACCAGGCTCCTCTGTCCATGGGATTTTCTAGGCAATAGTATTGGAATGGGCTGCCATTTCTTTCTCCAGGGGGTCTTCCCGACCTACGGATCTAACCTGGATTTCCTGCATTGTAGACAGACACTTTATCATCTGAGCCACCAGGGAAGTCAAATTCTACAAAGATATCATATAGTATTTGCCTTTCTCTGTTTGACTTACTTCACTTAGTATTAAAGTTTTCCTTTTTTCTGGATATGTGGCCAGGAGTGGGATTGCTGAATCATATGGTAGCTCTTTGTTTAGTCTTTTTAAGGAACCTCCATCCTGTTTTCTTTGGTGGCTGTACCCATTTACATTTTCACCAGTGAGAGAACATACAGTATTTATCTTTGTCTTACTTTACTTGAAGTCCATCCATGTCATCACAGGTGGCAGGATTTCATTCTTTTTTATGGCTGAATAATATTCCTCTGTGTACACACACACACACACACACACACACACACACACACTACATTTTCTTTGCACATCAGTGGACATTTAGTTTTTTTCTGTGTCTCAGCTATTGTAAATAACGCTGTGGTGAACATGGGGGTGCATATATTTTTTCAAATTAGTGTTTTGGTTTGCTTCAAATAAATATTGAAAGTGGACTTCCTGGATTGTATGATTTGCGTTTCCCCGATGATTACTGATACTGAGCATGTTTTGTTAGTCACCTGTATGTATTTTGGGGAAAATGTCTATTCAGGCCCATTTTTAATCAGATTGTTTGGTTGAGTTGTATGTATTTTTGTATATTTTAGGTATTAGCTCCTTATTGGATACATTTTTTGCAAATACCATCTTCCATTCAGTAGGCAGTCTTTTTGTTTTGTTGATAGTTTCACTGTGCAAAATTCAGTTTAATGTAGTTCCACTTGTTTATTTTTGCTTTTGTTTCTCCTAAGAAGACATCCAGTAAAATACTAAGACCGGTGTCAAAGAGCATACTATCTGTGTTTTCCTCTCAGGAGTTTTGTGGTTTCAAGTCTTACATTTAAGTTCTTAATCCACTTTGAGTTTATTTTTCTATATGTTGTGAAAAAGTAGTCCAGTTTGATTTTTTTACATATAGCTGTCCAATTTTCCCAACACAATTTATTAAAGAGACTGTCTTTCCTATTGTATGTTTGTGCCTCCTCCATTGTGGATTAATTGAACATGTAAGTGTGGGATTATCTCTGAGCTGTCTGTTCTGTTCCATTGATCTATGTCTCTGGCTTTTTTTGTGCCAGTGCCATACTGGTTTTGGGGTGGGTGGTTTTTTTTTGGCCATGCTGCACAGCTTATAGGATCTTAGTTCCCCAACCAGAGATTGAACCCATGCTTCCTGCACTGGAAGCATGGCGTTCTAACCCCCCGTACCACCAGGGAGTTCTCAGTACCATATTCTTTTGATTACTGTACTTCTTTTGTACTGTAATTTGAAATTAGAGATGATGATACTTCCAGCTTTGTTATCTTTCTCAGATTACTTTGACTCTTTGAGGTCTTTTGACTTCAAATTAAGAATTATTTGGTCTCATTCTGTGAAAAATGCCAATGGTATTTAGATAGGTATTGCATTGACTGTGTAGATTTTCTTGGGTAGTATTGTCATTTTAACAATATTAGTTCTTACAATCCAAGAGCATGGTATATATTTCTATGTGTCATCTCCAGTTTCTTTCATTAGTGTCCTAGTTTCTCAAGCACAAGTATTTTATATCCTTGATTAGATTTATTTCTTAGTATTATTCCTTTTGATTGTAAATAAGATTGTTTTCTTAATTTCCCTTTCTGATTGTTTTTAGTATATAGAAATGCAATAAATTTCTGTATGTTAACTTTGTATTTATATCCTACAACTTTACTGAGTTCATTTATTAGTTCTAATAGATTTTTTGTGAGATCTTTAGGATATTCTATATGTAATACCATGACCTCTGCATACAGTGACAATTTTACTTCTCACTTTCCAGTTTAAGATTCCTTGTATTCTGTTTCTTGTCTGATGGTTGTGACTGGGACTACCAAATACTATGTTGAATAGAAGTGGGAAGACTGGGTGCTCTTGTGTTGTTTCTGATCCTAGAAGAAAAGCTTTCAGAAAAGCTCTCAACTTTTCACCATTGAGTATGCTGTTGGCTATGGGTTTGTCATATATGGTCTTTGTTATGTTGAAATATGTCCCCTCTGTATACACACTTTGTTGAGACTTTTTATTATAAATGGATATTGAATATTGTCAAGTCCTTTTCCTGTATTTGAGATGATTATATGATTTTCATCCTTTATTTTGTTCATGTGGAATATCACACTGACTTATTTGTGGACATTGAACATGTTTGTATCCCTGAACTAAATCCCACTTAAGCATAGTATGTTCTGTGCTGTGCTGTGCAAAGTCACTTCAGTCGTGTCCAACTCTTTGCAACCCTATGAACAGTAGCCCACCAGGCTCTTCTGTCCATGGGATTCTCCAGGCAAGATTACTGGAGTGGGTCGCCATGCCCTCCTCCAGGGGATCTTCCGACCCAGGGATTGAACCCATGTCTTTTATGCCTCCTGCATTGGCAGGCGGGTTCTTTACCACTAGCGTGACAGCCAGATCTTAATTGTAGCTTATGGTCCATTCAATGTATTGTTGAATTCAGTTTGGTAATATTTTGCTGAGGACTTTGCAAAGGAAGCTGAGGCTTCCCAGGTGTTTCAGTTGGTAAAGAATCCCTCTTCAATGCAAGAGACCTGGGTTCAGTTCCTGGGTTGGGAAGATCCCCTGGAGAAGGGAACGGCTACCCACTTCAGTATTCTGGCCTAGAGAATTTTATGAACAGAGGAGCCTGACAGGCTACAGTCCATGGGGTTGCAAAGAGTTGGATACAACTGACTAACTTTCACTTTCATTTTTCACTTATATTTATCAGAGATATGGGCTGTAATTTTCATTTCTGACAGCCACCTTGTCTGGTTTTGCCTTTAAATAATGATTTGTCCTTTCTGGTACCTACTTTACTTTTCTTTGTAATAAACTTCTCTATTAGAAGGTATGTGTGCTGTGAGGACACACACAGTTCAAGACCCTGGCCTCCTGCTCAGTAAATTTAATAATGCCCTCCACTAAGCTAGCCCTGGACTTCTAATTCATGCTTCATACTGTTACTAGATCTCGTGTGTGAGTACACACACCCACACTCACACACACACACACACACACACACAATTTTCCCCTCTCCCCTAAACTAAGCTATAGAAATGCCATATATTTTATTTTATAAATATTTTATGTCTCAGGGCCTAACATAATGTCTGACATTTGGTTTATACTTAATAAAAATTTGTTCACCATGGCTTTGTTACTTTATTTCTAAGTTTAGTGATTATGACAGATGCTTGGATAAATCTTCTATAATTTAATTTTGAATCAAATTTTTATACTTCTAAATGGAGCAGTTTTGTGTGTATATCCTAGGCCCATATTACCATTACTTGCTGACTATATTTGTCTTCTCACCTCAAACATATCTAAAGCCAGAGTAACATATTCTGTCTTAAAAACTACCTCCAGCTTTTCCTCTGAAACTGCCTGTTTTAGTGATGCTGTTCTTTCAGTCACAGCCTAAGATTCATCTTTATTCTTCACTAAGACTCAGCTTTATTCCTCAGTACCTCTAATCTCCAGAACATTACACCGGTCAGCAAAACTTATGGTTCTTCAAAGAATTATTTTTTGTTCCATGCTTAAAGATGACAGGATATTCTATCTAATAGAATATTGATGTATCTATTAAAAATGTCTTATATGAAGTATAATGTTAATAGAATGTTTTATTGTGTTCAAGGAGGAAATGACATATTTATTTAATAAACTCTTTGCTTTCTATTCCTCAGATTGATGCTTCATCATTTACTATGACGTTTTTTGGTCAAGGATTCAGCCAAGGCGTTTCCCCTGTTAAGAACAAACCAAATATCAGAATTTGTACTCAGGTGAAAGGACCAGGTATTTCACATGTGACTTAAGAACGTTTGGGAGTTTTACATTGTCTTAAGCTATAAAGTGGTATACTAGCCATAATTTCTTTTTAAAACTTGTTTTAGAAATAAATTTACACAGTTAGTTAATAATGATAAATAATTCTGTCAAAAGAAGGATTGGAATTATTAGTATCATTCAGTTTTATTGTTGTATACCTCTCTCTGATTTTTTTTTCTTTCAGTATGATTCAGTAATTCTGACTGGAATTTTTAATAGAAGACAAGGGCTGATTGATATTTATCTGTTCTACTCTCATACTCAGGGGTCACTTTAAAGCCTTTTACTTATAATTATAGTATAATTATAATCAAGGCTGTGGTCCAAGCTTTCTTTGGAGTCTTTGATCACCCTGACATTGCTTGTAAAGTATGTGCACATGTGTGTTTTTCCAGGGAGGTAAAAATTTTGATAGGTTGTTAAAAAACTGTCACCCCCAAAACATTCAATAACTAGTACTATAAATTTTAGAGAACTATACAGAGATAGCCCCACTGTGAGTTACGTTTCATTACCACCCTTCCTAATAGATCACAGGCCTCTGTTGTACAGTTTTTAATCAAGCCAAATAGCAAAGATATCTTTGCATCTTGCATTTTTTTAAAATTTCTACTTGGGTTTTTAGGGTAAGCTATGTTCTTATTTGACATGAATATAAACACCAATGTTCTACTGGTTTATAGACTTCTTTTAAAGTTACTTCTTAAAGTCAGACTTCTTTGAGAGTTACTCAGTTGTCCTTTAAGAAACTGAGTCTGTTTTTTAAAGTGAAGTTTAGTGTATTTGATTGATAAAGGTCAGTGTAGTGTATGAGTTGGGCTTCCCTGGTGGCTCAGATGGTAAAGAATCTGCCTGCAATGCAGGAGACCAGGGTTTGATCTCTGCATCAGGAAAACCCTCTGGAGGAGGAAATGGCAACCCACTCCAGTATTCTTGCCTGGAGAATCCCATGGACAGAGGAGCTGAATGGGCTGCAGTCTAAGGGGTCGCAAAGATTCCACAGTGTATGAATAAATCTAGGATCATTGATAAGAGTGTTGGCTTGAGCTAGCTGCCCGCATGATTCTGGTTCAACCACTGTCTAGCTCTGTGAATGTGAATGAGGCACTTAACCTCTCTATGTCTCAGTTTCCTCATCTGTAAAATGGATATAAAATAGTACTAACCTTATATGATTGTTAGGATTAAATGAGTTTAATAGATTTAAAGCACTTAATACAGTTCCTAACACTTAATAAGGATTATATACATGTTAATTGTTATTTTTGTTACTTCGTGAACAGAATATTAAGGAAATTCTGTACACTAAGATATAAAATCTACCATTTGATTTTTTGGTGCTATTGAATGTCGTTTATGGATACTTTCTCTTTCTTGATCACCTGTTTTCTGCAGAAGCTGGCTATGTAACTACTCCCATAGCCATGGTCCAGGCAGCCATGACTCTTCTAAATGATGCCTCTGATCTTCCTAAGGCGTGAGTCTGGTTTTCTTCAAATTTAAAGATATCTTTTCTGTTTATGTCATATTTTAGCTTATTTTAGTTCAGTTTTCAGGTATTGAGTTTACAGTATCTTTGATCCAAAGAGAGAGATGAACTTAAAGTCGTAAGGAAGTTCCTTACTGACTTCTAGGAACAGTGCAGAAAGAAATGAGAGGAGAAAGAAGTTGAGAGCCATGTAATTTGGCTTCAGTTCCTTCGAAAAATAACTCAGATCCCAAGTTAGCTACTCAAAAAAAGGTCCCCGTAGTTCAGTGTTATTGGCAGGACCCTTAATCCATGTGAATGATACCCAGCTGCCAGTGAGAGCCTTGATTCATGGCATCTTGGCTAGATAATTATTAAGTACACTATCTTACTGGAGGATTTAGCTGTTAGCCTAAAAGTAGGCCAGCTTTACAAATAAGCATAGGCTTGCAGGCTTAGAAACAAATCAGGTATGACCTGATTCTAGTAAGTAAGAAACATAAAAATTATATAAAGTGAAACATAATTACATTTTCTTCAAATATTTGTATACGCTTTGAAAGTATTTAGCATTTTCTGAATGGTAGCCATTACATGTAAAAAAAAACTTCTTTTTCATCCTATTTGTCCTGTTTATGCTTCATTAATCATTGATTACCTAAGTTTATTTTGTCCATGTGTGTATTTAGAGGCTTCCCAGGTGGCACTAGAAGTAAAGAACCCTCCTGCCAGTGTAGGAGACAGAGACATGGGTTCAGTCCCTAGGCAGAGACGATCCCCTGAAGAAGGGCATGGCAACCCACTTCAGTATTCCTGCCTAAAGAATCCCAGAGGAGCCTGGCAGGCTACAGTCCATGGGGTTGCAAAGAGTTGTACACAGCTGAAGCGACTTAGCACACATGCATGTGTATATTTAATCTTCCTGAGTCTTAGGGCTGACTTTATAAACAGCAATTGCTACTTGGGTTGATAACCCTCCATGTGGCCCTTCCAACACACACACACCAGTTTGTGCAAATAGTCTCATTATCACTGAACCAGTCTAGACAGGTTTGCTAGGTACTAGTTTCCTCTTAGATAATAGCTACTTGCTCACTTGGCTGGTTTTAGAAATGGAACCAAAAACAGTCCATGATGAAATCAAGAATTGGGTTTTCATAAGTTTTGGATTGATTTGATAGCTGGCTGTCCAGCAGGTCATCTAGCAGAGGGAGGGGCTGGAGCTGGGCAGTGTGCACTGTTTTCACCTTGTTGTCTTACAGGGGTGGAGTCTTCACGCCTGGAGCAGCTTTCTCCAGAACAAAGTTGATTGACAGGCTCAATGACGTGGCATTGAATTTAGTGTCATTAGCAGCACTGAAGTCTAAACATTTGAATAATTAATTGAAGTCATAAAATGTATGAATTAACAGCTTTTTAATGTGGTATGTTGAAATGCTTCTATAAACCTATCTGACTATATGTGGAAAAGATTGTCAAATCTAAAATATGTATACATTAAAAGCAGGAAATTGTACTAGCTTACCCTAAATTTAAAATCTTAGCTGATTTTTGTGATTTTATTGCTTTTGAGAGAAAACTTAATATTTGACTGATTTTTTCATTGAAGAATTCGTGGTCATTTTTTATAAGTGAGCTGACAGATCAGAGGATGGGATGGTGGCTCTGTGTTGCTGACACACCCAGGCTGGTGGTCATGTGAGATAGTGGCTGCTGTTTTCCTTGTCTTGGTATCAAATGGGATCTCACTTTCCCATGAATTTCTCTGCATAGTGTAGGCCTTTGCCAAATAAAACTGCAGTTTTTGCTGTTTTAGCCTAGTTTTTCACCCATCTGCACTGACTGATTTTGGACTCTTACCTAAAGTTTAATAATAAAGGATTGTCAATTGAACAGTGTATTTATTTGTGTTTGGACATGTCTGTGTAATTAAATAATGGTAGAAATGTGCTTCCCAAGTGGTCTGTGTCCTGCTAATAACTAGGTGATTCATTTTCCTTGGTTCTATACCTGTGGTTAGTTTGAGAGATGTAGCTGGTAAATTTCTACTGATTTTCACTGCCTAAGCAAAACTTTTCTCTAATTTAGTTTTTATATTTAACTACATTTTCCACTGAAGCCTAAAAATAAGGCAAAAACTTTTCCTTTTGTAATCATACCATAAACACAAATAAGTGTTCTATTACATTCATCATTTAAAGAGGACAACCATTTCCTTTATGGAATTTCTACAATACAGTGAGAGGTATGAAACTGATAAAAATCTTACTCATGTTAGGAGGCAGCTCTGTCACTTTTCACTTTCATGCACTGGAGAAGGAAATGGCAACCCACTCCAGTGTTCTTGCCTGGAGAATCCCAGGGACAGGGGAGCCTGGTGGGCTGCCGTCTATAGCGTCGCACATAGAGGGACTGAAGCGACGCAGCAGCAGCAGCTGTACAAACTGTACAGAAGAAAGAGGGTTTTTAACTTGAACAAATAAGGAAAGAGGCTTAGAGAAGGGACATGGCTTGCTCCAAACCATAGAACTGATTAGTCATGGATTCAGCTCCAGGCAGTCAATCCTATTGCTCAGAGTGCTAACTATTCACTGCTCATATTTTCTACCTCACCTTCAGCCTGAATTCATTTTTACATGATTTTAAATCAAATAAAAAGGAATTTTGCTTGAAAACAGTGTAATAGGTTGAGTGAGAGAGAAATGGGTTGACTAGGTTGAGTCCAGAATTCAGCTCCGATAGCCAAGTTAATAATCTTGACAACTCAAAGTGCAAATGTTTTCAGTTGGTGTATCCTCTGGGAAAGATTGAAGGCATGAGGAGAAGGGGACGACAGAGGATGAGATGGTTGGATGACATCACTGACTCAATGGACATGAGTTTGAGCAAGCTCCAAGAGTTGGTGATTGACAGGGAATCCTGGAGTGCTGCAGTCTGTGGGGTCGCAAAGAGTTGGACAGGACTGAGCGACTGAACTGAACACTATTCCGCATGCAATAAACATTCTTTCTTCTGTTTCACTATAACAGCAACATCATTTTTCAGTTTCCACAAGCTGGATTCAAGTAGATCCCCAAAGTCCTTTAACATTTGTGACTGTTGGTGTACAAATGGCCGAAGCATTTGATCATCTTCCTAAAAATAAATGAAATTAAAAAATGATATTGTTGTCAAGCCCCAAATTCATATGCCCAATGCACAGTGAAGCCAAACAAATTGAAATAGTGGAGTTTGGAGCAAAGAAGCTTGTGTTAGTTGAGGAGGCGCCAACTCTGAAGCTGAGAGACCTAGACTCATCTCAACCATCCTGCTGGCTGGCCAGGGTGCAGCGGTTTTAAAAGCAAAAGTAAAGGGGGTGGGGGGTGGTATGTGATTTCAGCTCCCCTATAAGACCTCAGTTGCAGACTTCTGAGCATCATCTTGTAACCTGGGTCTGTCATTGTGATTGATCTATGTGTCCTAGCAAACTAGTATACCATGGTCTTGTGATCCCTTAACTTCTTTTGGAGAGAGGGCAAAAGCAGTGATGGTTATTTACCTCATGATGGCTCAGGAATTCACTTCTTAATTGACCCAGTGTCACTAATTTTAAGACTGCTTGTGTTGCAGAAGGGGAACCCCTTCCAGGGCCAGAAAGTGGACTCTTCTCTAATACTCAAACATGAATTGTCAGAGGAGACATGTGTTGACAAAGCAAGAGATTTTATTGGGAAGGGATGCCTGGGCAGAGAGCCGTAAGGTAAGGGAACCCAGGAGAACTGCTCTGCCACATGGCTGGCAGTGGGTTTTATGGTGATGGGATTAGTTTCCGGGTTGTCTTTGGCCAATCATTCTGGTTCAGAGTCTTTCCTGGTGGTGCGTACATTGCTCAGCAAAGATGGATGGCAGTGAGAAGGACTCTGGGAGGTGTTTGGACACGTGGTATCACCTTTTGACCTTTCCTGAACTCTCAGTTGGTGGTGGCTTATTAGTTCCATGTGCCTTACCAGGACCTCCTGTCATAAAATAACTCATACAAATGGTAACTATGGTGCCTGGCCAGGGTGAGTGGTTTCAGTCAGTGTGATTCCCCTCATACTTGGGGCCATTTGATAGAGCATTTTCTCCACAGTTTGGGGTCATAAGTCAACACATTGTTTTCAGCTGACAATCATGGAAAAGATGTTGCTGGGCTTGTTTTTCTTTTGTGTCTGTGTTCCCTCACTCCCCTAGTTAGTTGCTTGAGTCTGCTCTTTGGAACTCAGGGAAGGTCTCGGGAAGGAAAGTCTTTTTCTCCAAACAAGAAGCCAGGAACATGGATGGGATGTGTACTCAAAAGAACCTGAAATGTCCTGCTCAGTTTCAGTCTTAGCAGACTCACTTCATTATAGTAAAAGGATGGTGTGTGTACATGAGGGGGAGCCCAGTAAGATCTCCCTTTGAGCCGGAAAGCTGCATTTGAAAGCTGCTACCAGAGGCAACAATTCACCTAGGAGCAGATCTAGTTTAGGAAGCCTGCTTAAGTGACCCTTTCAGTTCAGTTCAGTTCAGTTGCTCAGTCTTGTCCGACTCTGCGACCCCATGAACCGAAGCATGCCAGGCCTCCCTGTCCATCACCAGTTCCCAGAGTCCACCCAAACCCATGTCCATCAAGTCGAATATGCCATCCAACCATGTCATCCTCTGTCGTCCCCTTCTCCTACCCTCAGTCTTTCCCAGCATCAGGGTCTTCTCCAATGAGTCAGCTCTTCTCATCAGGTGGCCAAAGTATTGGCGCTTCAGCTTCAACATCAGTCCTTCCAGTGAACACCCAGGACTGATCTCCTTTAGAATGGACTGGTTGAATCTCCTTGCAGTCCAAGGGACACTCAAGAGTCTTCTCCAATACCACAGTTCAAAAGCATCAATTCTTCGGCACTCGGTTTTCTTTATAGTCCAACTCTCACATCCATACGTGACCACTGGAAAAACCATAGCTTTGACTAGATGGACCTTTGTTGGCAAAGTAATGTCTCTGCTTTTGAACATGCTATCTAGGTTGGTCATAACTTTCCTTCCAAGGAGTAAGTGTCTCTTAATTTCATGGCTGCAGTCACCATCTGCAGACCATAGCTTTGACTAGATGGACCTTTGTTGGCAAAGTAATGTCTCTGCTTTTGAACATGCTATCTAGGTTGGTCATAACTTTCCTTCCAAGGAGTAAGTGTCTCTTAATTTCATGGCTGCAGTCACCATCTGCAGTGATTTTGGAGCCCCCCAAAATAAAGTCACTGTTTCCACTGTTTCCCCATCTATCTCCCATGAAATGATGGGACCGGATGCCATGATCTTCGTTTTCTGAATGTTGAGCTTTAAGCCAACTTTTTCACTCTCCTCTTTGACTTTCATCAAGAGGCTTTTTAGCTCCTCTTCACTTTCTGCCATAAGGGTGGTATCATCTGCATATCTGAGGTTATTGCTATTTCTCCCAGCAGTCTTGATTCTAGCTTGTGCTTCCTCCAGCCCAGCATTTCTCATGATGTACTCTGCATGTAAGTTAAATAAGCAGGGTGACAATATACAGCCTTGATGTACTCCTTTTCCTATTTGGAACTAGTCTGTTCCATGTCCAGTTCTAACCATTGCTTATTGTCAACAGGGAAAGTTGGTGAGAGAATCCAAATATTTGGGACTGGCATAATACTGTAGACGTTCTGAAGTTTGCAAAGGACCATGTGGCTGGTGGTTCTTCCATCAGTAGGGTTGACTGATACGGGTCCCCTGCCCCATAGGAGAAGGGACTGCAGGTAGCCCCGTGGGCCAGGGTGCCTGTGAGCAATGGGAGAGGAGGTGACGGTGCTCACAGAGATGGGGAGTGAGCGGAGCCAGGCAGTGTGTCATGGCATCTCCTTTTAGATTCTGTTTCCCTGATGATTAGTGAAATGCCTACTCAAAGACTTTGGCCACTTTTTCCAATGTGTTTTGCCACGTGTTGTCTTATTTTAATAAATATGCAGTTGTTTGTTTATTCTGGATACTAACATCACGACTCAGCAGACATGAGTTTAAGCAATCTCTGGGAGATGGGGAAGGACAGGGAAGCCTGGTGTGCTGCAGTCTGTGGACAACAGCTGAACAACAGTCCACTGAACAACAATACAAATAGATTCTCCCAGGTTGTGGCTTATTTTTTACTTTATTTTTAGTGTCTTTCACCACAGTAGTTTTTCTTTCTTTATTGTGAGCTGAGCGCCGAAGAACTGACACTTTTGAACTGTGGTGTTGGAGCAGACTCTTGAGAGTCCCTTGGATTGCAAGATCCAACCAATCAATCCTAAAGGAAATCAGTCCTGACTATTCATTGGCAAGACTGATGTTGAAGCTTCGGCTTCAGTCCTTTGGCCACCTGATGGGAAGAACTGACTCATTGGGAAAGACCCTGATGCTGGGAAAGATTGAAGGCAGGAGGAGAAGGGGATGATAGAGGATAAGATGATTAGATGGTATCACTGACTCAATGGACATGAATTTGAGCAAGCTCCAGGAGTTGGTGATGGACAGGGAAGCCTGGCGTGCTGCAGTCTATGGGGTTGCAAAGAGTGGGACACAACTGAGCAACTGAACTGATACATCCAAAAGAGTACCCCAAATGTATGCACAGGTGCAAATTAAACACATCTGCTCAAGAAAACACTGTCTTTTGATTTCCTCCTGGTCATACCCATTTCCCCACCCCCAGAAGCAACCACTAACCTAAGTCGATCATTTTCTTGCCACCTAGAATGCAGCCCTAAACAGCCCTATATTTTGCCTGTTTTCTGGCCACTTGTGCCGTAATTTACTTATCTTCTGTGGATGTGCATTAGGATGTTTCTATATGGGGAGCTATAATGGAAAATGGTTAAAATACCATCTTATGCGTATATGCGTGGGTTTCTACAGGAT
Source organism: Madoqua kirkii (assembly GCA_006408675.1). Classification (NCBI taxonomy): domain Eukaryota; kingdom Metazoa; phylum Chordata; class Mammalia; order Artiodactyla; family Bovidae; genus Madoqua; species Madoqua kirkii. Next base: position 28,477 of record SJYC01085446.1, on the reverse strand, counting down.
TTTTCACCTGGACCACCATCTGAACCACAGAACAGAAAATGACTTGAATGACTATCTTCCCAGTTCTCTTAGGAATGGTTTATAACAAGGACCATTCCAGATAGGTAGGAGAAAAATTAATTCATAACATACATAGCATACCAAGAGAGGTGGTTCAAACTTGAGTTGAAGGCAGAATAATCTAGCTGCTTTGCTAAGTCACTTCAGTCGTGTCCGACTCTGTGTGACCCCATAGGCAGCAGCCCACCAGGCTCCGCCGTCCCTGGGATTCTCCAGGCAAGAACACTGGAGCGGGTTGCCATTTCCCGCTCCAATGCATGAAAGTGAAAGTGAAGTCACTCAGTTGTGTCCAACTCTTCGAGATCCCATGGACTGCAGCCTACCAGGCTCCTCTGTCCGTGGGATTTTCCAGGCAAGAGTACTGGAGTGGGGTGCCATTGCCTTCTCCGAGAATAATCTAGAGGGCTCATTAAAGCACAGTTGACTGGGCCTCACACCCAGAGATTCTGACTCAAGCAGGTCTGGGAGGAGACCCTGGAATTTGCATTTCTAACAAGATTCCAGATAATGCTGCAGCTGCTGACTGGGAGAACCTCTGCCTCAGGGCATGTGGCCACAGTTCTTTGGAGAACCAGTTTACTCTGTGGAGAAGAGGAGTTGAATTGCAGGCTTATGGGGAGGTGAATCTTTGACTTTTATTAGATAAATGGCAACAATTTTTAAAGTTTTTATATTGATTTATGGGCTTCCCTGGTGACTCAGTGCTAAAGAATCTGCCTGCCAATGCAAGAGACCCAGGTTCAATCCCTGGGTCGAGAAGGTCCCCTGGAGAAGGGACTGGCAACCCACTGCAGTATTCTTGCCTGGAGAATTTCATGGACAAAAGAGCCTGGTGGGCTACAGTCCATGGGGTCACAAAGAGTTGGACATAACCGAGTGACTAACATGTACACACCCTTCTGGTGGTTGTGAGAACTCGATAAATATAAAAACACTTAGTAAGTATTATGTTGTATTTAGTTGCCAAGTGGTGTCCAACTCTGCAACCCATTGGACTATAGTCCTCAAGTTTCCTCTGTCCATGGGATTTCCCAGGCAAGATACTGGAGTGGGTAGCCATTCCCTTCTCCAGGGTATCTTCCTCCCCCAGGATGGAACCCGTGTCTCTTACATCTAACCTGCCTTGGTAGGCGGGTTCTCTACAATTAGTGCCACCTGGGAAGCCCCCAAGTGTTATATAAATGTTTGCTATTATGACTATTACTTTTTATCCCCCTTTCCAATCTTTATACCTTTTATTTCTGGCCTTGCTACACTGGCTAGAACCTAAAGTACAATGTTAAAAAAAAGTGAAGATAACTGATATCTATGATTTACCATTAAGATTATGCTTCCTGTGTGTTTAAGACTGCCTTTATCAGATTAAGAAATGTCCATTTTGTTCCTAGTTTGCTAAGAGTTTTTATCGTGGGAGGATGCTGAATTTTATCACATGCTTTTTCGGTATCTATTGAAGTAACCATGATTTTTCTCCTATAATATCTTAGTGTGATGAATTATATTTCTTTGGTTTTATAACAATAAAGCAAACATGCACTTCTGGGATATTCTATATGTGGTAAAGTGCAGGAATCTCAATCCTGCAGGGGCCACAGATGAACCTACCAGATGTACACTAAAGTGGAAAATGGGAGCAGAGACGGGCCGGAGCCGGAAAGCAGCAGACTCAGTGTTCCCAGCCTTGGCCTGCTCTTCAGCACACACACACCCGCCTCCGGAAATGCAGTTCTAGCCAAGAACTACATTTAATGGAAAGATAATCCTTTGGCTCCCGGGGTGCTGGGTACTCACAGGAGGTTTATGATGTCTCAGTTTGAGAAACTGCCCTCTGGCCACATTCATGCTTTGGTAGAACACCTTAAGAGCTCTGGCAAATTCTCTGTCATAGCTGGCTTGCTGGGTGGTGCACATTTGATTAATCTCTCTGGCTGCTGGCCCTTGTGCTGTCATCCAAGTGATCTTTCGGGTACTGGAAGGCTGATGTGCTGAAGGTGGAAGATAAGAGAACATTTATTTGTTCATCTCAAACCAGTCAATCCTAAAGGAAATCAACCCTGAATATTCACTGGGAGGGCTAATGCTGAAGCTGAAGCCCCAATACTTAGTCTACCTGATGTGAAGAGCTGACTCATTGGAAAAGACTCTGATCCTGAGAAAGACTGAGGGCAGGAGGAGAAGTGGGTGGCAGAGGATGAGATGCTTGGATGGCATCACCAACTAATGGACATGAATTTGAGCAAACTCTGGGACATGTGAAGGACAGGAAAGCCTGGCATGCTGCAGTCCACTGGGTCTCAAAGAGTCGGACATGACTAAGTGACAGACCAACAACTATTTATCCACATATTTATATATTTAATTATCTTGGTGGCATTGTACTACATCATCATTTATCAGGTACCAGTTGGGACCCATCCAAAGAAATCTTACAAGAAAAAAATGTCCTGCTTTTTTAAAAAAACTGAAACAATATTAACTCATTTAAAAGCTCATTTCTTAGAAAGAAAATATACATCACAAATGTAGGAGTTTAAAGAAAGTCTAAACACCAAGATTTGAGTGGCCTCTCACCTTGTTGACTAGAACGGGTTCTCTCAACAGATTCTTTAAGAAGCACGTTTTCCTCTCTGAGGATTCTGTTTATGTTTCTGAGTAGTTCCGTCTCCTGTTCTAATTTGAGCAACTTCAGATAAAGCTCTGGTATCTGGTTTGACTACATAAACAAGTTGAGTTAGTCTTGTGTGCATTATTTGCATATCCTTTGAGACTGGCCGTTGTTCCTATCTTATGAAAACTGGATGGGGTGCAGTGAGGGGTGGGTGGTAACCAAGATTTAAGACGCTCAAGATACACAGGAGTAAATCAAGAAAGAGGCTTTTTAATGGGAGGGAACATTGATGATCCCCAAGCAACTATTATCTGAGATTTTTTTTAGTCATCTGTGACATCTATTTTTAATGTGACTTAAATAAACACACCTGACCTGTATCCATCACAGTGGAAATTTTCTTCGTGTCCACCAGGATGTGGCCTTCACCTGTGACCATGAGGTCCGGCCGAGAGCAGCTCAGTTCAGCACAGCCTTCTGTAGTGTGAGGGAGATACCATCAAGGAAAGAAATGTCTCATCCTCCACTCGCAGTGTTGGGTGAGGAGGCTTAAACCATGTAATCCACTGTGGACTAAAACCCAGAGGCTCAGGAGAAGACGGCTGTTGGCCACTGCTGTCAAGACCCTGACAACTCCCTCTGCAGCCCTAAGGTATACAACATGGTATCTGATGGAGGAATGAACCATGCAAAAGGGGAGGTAAGCATGGTACCTTGAAGACCCCATAAATCAACAATGAGAGCATTTGTCTGTAAATAATTCAGAAACTCCTGAGATGCATTTAAGGTTGTAAATTGGACAGTCTCGTCAATTTGGGGATTCACAATTTTCCATACAGGCTTGGTATATAAAGTGTTTGGAAGATCATAAATTCTGTACCTGAGACAAGAACAGAAAACATAACTCAAAACCATAAGGGATACATTTCTAAAGGAAAGTATCAGATAAGCCAAAGAGTTGTAGCCTGCTTTGTTTAGTTGATAAGGCACGCATGCTCAGTTGTGACCAATTCTGCAACCCCATGGATTGTAGCCTGCCAGGCTCTGCTGTCAATGGACTTTTGCAGGCAAAAACACTGGAGTGGGTTGCCATTTAGTTGATAAAAGATGACCTACAATTGATTCTCCTGATTGCCACCTCCAACATCTCAGCTATTCAACATAGATATCATCATTACATAGATAATACTTATTAAAAGTCTAACAAAAAGAGAAAAGGATTTTGATACTTTCTACTTAGATAATCTAAAATTATTAATTTTCCACTGTGGTTTAGTCTTTTGTCCTTCAGAATCTCCCTTCTTTATTGTTTCATCTTTTAGTGTCCTTTTAGTCCAATTAGTTTAAGCATATTTGGTGCCTCTGTCATATAGTCACACACAGTCCTTTTGTTTCCAACTAAAAAAAGAAAAGAAACCCAATCATCCTACTTTGATAACACAGGTTCACTAGATGCTCTTTCTGATAATTAAAATTCCTGACTCTTGGCTTCAATTACTTAGAAGAATCAGTACATGTTGACCAGTACACAGTGACCGGGAGGGACATGTAACTTCTCCCTCTGTTAAGCAGAAAGAGGAAATAGTCATTTGGGAGTTGAACAAGCAGAAAAGCTTAAGCAAATGTCACAATCAACTCATTCTTAAAACTTGAGGAAGGCTCCCTCCCACCAGGGCACACAGGCTGGGTGGTTCACATTCAGTAGCTTGGCAGGACAGACTGGTACCCCATCTGAACACCCCTCTCCGCATCTTCCTTTAGCCACTTGGTGCCAAGGCACTGCACAAGGCGAATCTGGAAATCCATCCTCTTGCCAAGCAGGTCCACTGGGTCAGTAACCACATCTTCCTCACCACGTGCTCTATAAACAGAAGAGGTAAACATTGATCACAGGGTAACCTGGGCCCAAGCAAGTGAGACTGATGTCGGTGAAGGTTACACAGACGCCTTGTGTGTGTCAGTCACTCAGTCACGGTGGACTCTCTGTGACCCCATGGACTGCAGCCGGGCAGGCTCCTCTGTCCATGGAATTCTCCAGACAAGAATACTGGAGTGAGTAGCCATTCCCTTCTCCAGGGATTCTGACCCAGGAATCGAAGCTGGGTCTCCTGCATCATTGCAGGTGGATTCTTTGCAATCTGAGCCACCAGGGAAGCCCTAAGAGACAGCCAAATTCTCTGAAGGAAGGATGGGTAATATTACCAGCTGTAGAATTCATTCATTCAAGAGACATATCACAAGAGCCCACTCTGCTCTTGTATTTCAAGATATGGACTTTCTCAAAGAGGAGACAGGAATATAATAGCTTCTTGCAATAAATGCACCCAGGTGTGGATGCCAGACTGCCATTGAAGATTTAGGTAGGTTCCCCAGTGGGCAGAGGGGCTGCCACCTAGAGAAAGCCAGCTGGCTGGCCACAAGCAGCCTCTCCAGGTGTCATTCTCCTTGTGAACCCTTCACAGTCCAGAGTCAACTCCAGGCCCACAGGCTCAGAAACCAGTTTGGACAGCTTTCCAACAGCGTACTTCTCTCACATCAACTGAGCTCACAGAGATTGAAACCTGTAAACTATAATGCCACTTTACTAATTCAGAGTGAGAAATACAACCATCAGGCAGCCTAGGAGCCTGGGGTAGCAAAATGCCCAGGAAGTTACTTAGAGTTCAGCAAAGACAGCGAGGCACTGGTCATCTTAGTCTTTTAGTCACAAGACTTGGCAGTTTTGTTGCTCACTTGTTGACTGTTTCTTCGTCAGAAAGACAAAAAGTTTGCATCAGCTAGCCCCTGAGGACACTGGCACCAGACCAGGCCTCCTGCTGGCCTCTTTACTTAGAATTGCCAAGAGGTGTGAGCTCTCTCAACTGCCTTTGGCCTGGGAAGAGGAAACAGGTAGCAACCTCTGTGTGTGTTTAATTCTCTCAGTCGTGTCCGACTCTATGTGACCCCACGGACTGTAGCCCACTAGGCTTCCCCGTCCCTGGGATTCTCCAGGCAAGAATACTGGAGTGGGCTGCCATTCCCTTCTCCAGGAAGTCTTCTTGATCCAGGGATCAAACCGATGTCTCCTCTACTACAAGTGGATTCTTTACTGTCTGAGCCACCAGGGAAGCCCCAGAGACAACCCAAGGGGACAGTAAAGGTTATACAGTGGAGTTAGCACAAAGATCAGATAACAGCTCAGAATGGGGCCACATAAGGAAACAAAGATACCACAGTTCCTTCTTTGAGAAAAGGAACAAAGAAATTAACAGAGCCTGTCCAGGGAGGCAGGGTGAGCTACAAAATCAGCTTCCTCTGAGTCATCCCAGTGCACCAGCCCCAAGCATCCTGTATCCTGCATGGAACCTAGACTGGTGATTCCTTAGAGGGATGGTATATGTGGAGGGAAGTGGGAGAGGGGTTCAAGATTGGGAACACGTGTACACCCGTGGCAGATTCATGTTGATGTATGGCAAAACCAATACAATATTATAAAGTAATTAGCCTCCAATTTTAAAAAATAAATTTAAATTTTTTAAAAAATCAGCTTCCTGCTTCTGGCGCTTGGGCCTGGTCAGCAGGGCAGAGGACCAATGCTGGAAAGAACAAATGTGTGTGGTGAGTCCCAGCCCTCATAGGCGCCAGGAAGAGGGGGGAGGGAGGAAGGTTCTGCGGCATCCTTGGCTTCTCTGCCGACCCAGATCTCCGGGCTCGTGTCCATGTTTCCTCTACTACGCTCCTGCCTCTGCAGGATATTCTCACTCGTCTGGTCCTCTAGGGCGGTGTGAGCTGCTCAAAGACTGCAGGATGTGGGGTTTTAAATAGTCCAGGTCAGCTGATTTGGCTGTCTTGGCAAAATCAGACATGATGAGGCCAAATTATGAATGAACAAGCTTATTTGTTTGTCTCAGGAGTGACCTCTTCAGGGCACCAAGTTCTCCCCTTCCAGGAGAACTCAGGCTTCCTGTGATTTTCTGTGTGACCCAGAACTCGACAAGGAGGTGGCGGAGATACCCACTGTCCTGTCGGGGAGCAGGGGTTTATGTGGATATGCAACACTGCCTCTTCCAGCCCATCACAGTTCAGAAATTCCACTTGTTCCTCGAACTTCATGCAGTAGGCAAGGGACTGGAGCCAGATGTGAGCAGAGCCCAGGTGAACGACTTCGACAGGATCCCAGAAAGGGTCATCTTCCTGGGCTACCTGGCTGTCTTCTCCATCAAGAAAACGCTGGTAAAGTTCCTCCATTAGGAATTTCCTATTGATAAATTTGGCTTTTGACCAAATCCACACCTGGAAACACAAAGGTACATCATCAGTACTTGATTCCATCTGCTGCTCTAACAGTTCATTCCTATGGTTTTCCCAGCATGCTGTCTCTGATGGGTTGGGTTTTGGGTACCCAAGACCAATGACAGTCTCATCAAACTCAGCTTTGGTGAGGATCTTCAAGAGCACTGCATTCATTGCTGACCTATCTACTTCAGCTTTGCTGGATCCTAAATGATGGACTTAGAGAACACTTGCCCAGGAGAAATGAAAGTTTGAGTTTGTGGTATACAGAAGAAAGACCTTCAGAGATATCCTTGTCCCAGTCTCTGGAACCTGTGAATATGTTATCTTACATGGCAATTAAGTTTGCTTATCAGCTGACCTTAACATAGGGAGATTAGCTTGCATTATCCAGATGGGCCCAGTGTAATCACATGGACCTTAAAGGTAGAAGAGGGCAGCAGAAGGGAAGATCAGAGAAAGAGATATGGCAACGGAAGCAGGGTCAGGGATGCTATGTGGATAACTTTGAAGATGGCCATGAGCCAAGGAATGTAAGTGGCTCTAGAAGCTTGAAAAAGCAACCAAACATATTCTCCCCTCAAGCCTCCAGAGAGCAAAACATCCCTCCTGACAGCTGGCTTTTAACCCAGGGACATCCGTGTCGCACTTTTCACAAATTCATTTATTTATTTCATTTATTTTTGGTTGTGCTGGACCTCTTTGTGTGGACTTTCTCTAGTTGTGCTGAGTGAGGGCTTCTCTTGTTGCGATGCATGGGCTTCTCATAGCAGTGACTTTTCTGGTTGCGGAGCACAGGCTCCAGGCACGGGGGCTTCACACAGTTGCACCATGCTCAGCAGCTGCAGCTCCTGGGCTCTAGTTGTGGCACATGGGCTTCATCACTCCACAGCATATGGAATCTCCCCAGTCCAGTGATCAAACCTTTGTCCCCCGCAGTGGCAGGCAAACTCATCCACTGCACCACCAGAGAAGTCCTGTGTTGCGCTTTTAACCTACTGGACTAGAAGATAATAAATCGGTCTGCTCACACCCAGTGAGGAGAAAATCCAGGAAAAGAGCCTGGCACTGGTCTGTCCCCTCAGTAGGTGAGGGACAGGGCCTCGTACCAACAGTGATTAGTGAGACAGTGGACAAAAGCATAAGTCAAAATAAGAATTCCAGGCAGGCAGAAAATTGCTTGATGATAAATGCCACATCAGAAGTGGTTACCGGGAGACGTGGCCACCACGGAGGAGTAGGAAGGTCCTGAGCTTGCCTCCTCCCATTGGCACGCCAAAATTAGAACTATTTACAGAGCAGCTGTTGGTGAGTAAGAACTAAAGATTAGCAGAAAGGATCCCTGGCAACAGAAGGTATAAAGAGGGAACCACAAGAGGATGGGTAGGAGGGGCAGAGACAACATAATCAAGACCCACCCCCAGGTGGGCAACTCACAAACTGGAAGATGATTACCAATACGGAGGTTCTCGCCAAGGAGAGGGGTCTGAGCCCCACACCAGGCACCTTGGCCTGGGAGTCCTGCACTGGGAAGACCAGCCTCCAGAATGTTTGCCTTTGAAGGCCAAGCCGGGCTTATTTTCAGGAGAGTTAGAGGGCTGTGGGAAATGTAGACTTCACTCTTAAAGTGAAAGTGTTAGTCGCTCAGTCGTGTCTGACTCTTTGGACTGTAGCCTGCCAGGCTCCTCTGTCCATGGAATTCTCCAGGCAAGAATACTGGAGTGGGTTGCCATTCCCTTCTCCATTCCCGGGATCAAACCTGGGTCTCTTGCACTGCAGGCAGATTCTTTACCATCTGAGCCATCAGGGAAGCCCCTCACTCTTAAAGTGCTCATGCAAAATCTCACATGCTCCAAAATCCAGTGGAGAGGTAGTAATTTGAAATATGCCTGGGTCAGATCCCCTGGCTGATCTTGAAGAACTTTCTGGTCAGATGCCCTGACTGATCTTGGAGAACCTCCTGGAGAGACAAGAGGCAACCAGAGCTCCCCCGGGGGACACAGATGCTGATGGAAGCCTTGGGAAGGGCGGGGAGGGTTGTTCTACCAAGAGGATACAAGTGCTGACAAGCACTGGTTTGTCTTCCCTCTAGTTTATTGGGCCCGGGATCTGGCCCTGCACACCAGCTAGTCAGCACCAGTCCTAGGTTACCTCAGGCCAAGCAGGCAGTGGCAGGGGTTCAGCCCCACCACCAGTGGGCTGTTTCCTAAGGAGCCCCTGAACCCCTAGCTGCCAGGGGAGCCAGCCCCATCCACCAGACGGCCCAGGCCCCAGCCCTGCCTAGTAGTGCACCAAAACCAGCTCTAGGTTCTGCAGGACCATGCAACCAGAGCCTGCAGGACGCAGCCTCACCCAGGTCCACAGCAACTCCAGGACCTGCAGGACTCTGCAGCCAGAGACCTAAGACCTGGCTTCACCAGCAGGCCAGCACTAGCCCTGGGGCCCCACAAGCCTTGGTCCAGCCCACCAGCAAGCCCACAGCAGCTCTGAGAAACTTGGGCATCTCAAGAGCTGCCTCAGGATCCAGCTCCACTCACTAGTGGGCTGACACCAGCGGTAGGACACTCCAGGTCCCACTGGCAGCCACATCAGGAACCGGCCTCACCCACCCACAGGCAATAGTAGCACCAAGACCCCTGGCCCTGCAAACAGAACCCAGCTCCATTCCATTCATCAGTGGGCCAGGACTAGGACAAGCCCAGGACCCCTGGGTTCCACAGCCAACCACCTCATTACCCAGCCCCAACCACAAGCACCTGGCAACCTCCAAAACGCAGGCCCTAGAAACCAACCAGACCAGGAGGCAGTCATGCCTACCAGACCACCATAGTCATCCCACTACAACAGAAGGGCCACACAGCCCATGTGGGAGGCACCCCTAGAGCATACAGCTCTGGAGACCAGAGGGGAAGGCACTTCTGGGACACATAGGATGTCTCCTACAAAAGGCCACTTCTCCTAGACTGGGAGATGTAACCAACCTACCAGACACAGAAATAAAGCAGAAAATCAGTCAAGATAAGGCAATAGAGAAATATGTTCGAAATAAGGGAATAAGATTAAAAAAAAAAAAAAAAGAACAAAGTGAAGTGGAGATAAGCAACCTACCCAGTATAGAATTATAAGTAACAATCATGTTGTTCAGTTGCCCAGTCATGTCCAGCTCTTTGCAACCCCATGGACTGCAGCATGCCAGGATTCCCTGTCCATCACCATCTCTCAGAACTTCCTGAAACTTGTGTCCATTCAGTCAGTGTTGCCATTGAACCATCTCATCCTCTGTTGTCCCCTTCTCCTCCTGCCTTCAATCTTTACCAGCATCAGGGTCTTTTCTAATGAGTCAGCTCTACACATCAGGTGACCAAAATATTGGAGCTTCAGCATTAGTTCTTCCAGTGAATAGTCAGGGTTAATTTCCTTTAGGATTGACTGGTTTGATCTCCTTGCAGTCCAAGGGACTCTCAAGAGTCTTTTGGTAGCTCAGAGGGTAAAGTGTCTGTCTGCAGTGCGGGAGACCCAGGTTTGATCCCTGGGTTGGGAAGATCCCTTGGAGAAGGAAATAGCAACCCACTCCAGTATTCTTGCCTGGAGAATCCCATGGACAGAGGAACCTGGTAGGGTATAGGCCATGGGGTCGCAAAGAGTCAGACATGACTGAGCGAGTAGAGAGAGAGAGACAGTTCAAAAGCATCAATTCTTTGGCACTCAGTCTTCCTTAAGATCCAACTTTCATATCCGTGCATGACTACTGGAAAAACCATTGCTTTGACTATACGGACCTTTGTCAGCAAACAAAGATGCTCAAAGAACTTCATTGCTGCTCAGACTTTTCTCTTGTTGCCGAAAGTGGGGGCTACTCTCTGGTTTTGGTGCATAGGCTTCTCATTGCGGTGACTTCTCTTGTTGAGGAGCACAGACTCTAGGGCTTGTGGGCTTCAGTAGTTGTGGCACATGGGCTTAGTTGCCCTGGACCAGGGAACAAACCCATGTCCCCTGCATTTGGACTACAAGGAGAGCAAACCAGTCAATCCTAAAGGAAATAAACACTGAATATTCATTGGAAGGACTGATGCTGAAGCTGAAGCTGTAATACCTGGCCACCTGATGCGAAGCGCCAACTCATTGGAAAAGCCCCTGATGCTGGGAAAGATTGAGGGCAGGAGGAGAAGGGGATGACAGAGGTTGAAATGGTTGGATGGCATCACCAACTTGATGGATACGAGTCTGAGCAAGCTCCAAGAGATGGTGAAGGACAAGGAAGTGTGGTGTGCTGCAGTCCACGGGGTCACAAAGGATTGGACACACTGAGCAACTGAACAACAACAGCAGCACCTGCATTGCCAGGTGGATTCTTTGCCACCAGACCACCAGGAAAGCCCACCTTCTGGAGTCTTAGTGAAAGTGTGCATTTTCTCATTGCTCAGAATGGTAGCCCTCTCTCTCAGGTACTCACATGAACACCATTTTCAGCTGGTGTTCAGGCTCCCTTTGGGTACTAAAACTTTGGAGTCATGATAAAAATAAATAGAAAGTATTTGCTGCCTGCGGGTGGGAAAGATCCCAGGTCTTGGTGTTGTGTGGGATAGAGGAACCAGAAGGGGAAACTCAGAGGGTCCTCCTCTCCCCAGAGTTGGTCCCCCAGAATCCCACTCATACTTGGAGCTATCTTGCCCCTTTGCTGGGGCTGCACAGGCTATAGCAGGTAAAACTAACCTGTATCCCTAGGAAACCTCCTCAGAAACCCCTCGTGGGGTCTCACACCAGCCCCCAGGGCAGCCTCACCTGATGAGTCCTTTGATGGGTCACCTTCACCGTGACCTCTTTTTGTAGGTCACAGCCCCTAGAATCTGATGAAGCTAAATTCTTCACCTTCAGCTCCATATTAAGTCCTGGTAAGAAAAACACTTCTCACTAAATAATTTTACATTTCTCAGCACATACCATCTTTGCAATTTATTTTTCATCCTCTCCATACTTGGACTTTCTAAAAGAAGATGGTCCACCTCTTGCTCCTTGGAATTCCCATCAAGGGAAATGAGAAAGCACCCAGAATCTCTCAGCAGCATGCTGGAACTATTTCATGTGTAAGCCTCACCAAAGTGACCGAGTCTTGTGCAAATTTCCTGATGATTAAGATCCTGTGTCACCAGGGAGTGAATCCGAACCCAGGCCTTCTCTGGGGCAGAGAAGCTGTCAGGGTGCGTGAACCCAGAGAAGGACTCTGGAGGACAGTCTGGGGTGGGGTGGCCATGGCGGGCAAGCATTGGTCTGGCATCTTGGTGGTCCTGGCACAGTGGGGGCCGGAGGTAGAAGGAACGGACTCAAGGCTGGGACTGGGGAGGCCCGGGGTGTTGACTGAGGCCCTGTCACTAGCTCACTGTGGGGTCTCGGGCAGAGCACCTGCTCTCTCCAGGCTCAAGGGTCTGGCATGTCTACACCATGAAGCCAATTTGGGGCAGTGGGAAAGAGGCGCCCATTGAATCTGTCCTCTAAGGTCCTTTCCAGAGCTGAGATTTTACCATTTTCTGCACTTACCTTCTTCAGCTCTTTGCTCATTTGATTTGCTTCTGCAACCAGTGGCATCAGTTTGACGTAGTCCTGGAACACAGCCAGGACACTGGGGTCTGCTTTCCCATCCCCACTGTTCATAGCACCTAGGAAAGATCAGAGAGGGAAGGGAGGTCACTCGCTGGCTCTGGGATACCTTTCAGCCATGAATAAACTAAAATGCTCTTTGCTTCCTTCATTCAGTCATTCATTTGACTGTTCATCAAATATTTATATTTTAAATTTATAAATGTGTAATTTTTTTAAAAAAACAAGAAAGAAAACTAAGTGGGGAAGAAAAGCTACTGCCTCCCTTGCTCATCTCAACCCATGAATCTCGGCAGCATTGTGACAGGAGGCTCCTGCCTCTGATTTTCAGTCTTGGTCTTGTGTCCTTGACCCAAGGTAGCTCCAGACTGTCCAGTGAGGAGGCTGGGGCAAGAACAACACAGCTGGCTAAAGGAAGGTCTGGGGGCTTCTCCTGAAACCACAGCTGGCACAGAAGCAACTTGTCCTTACTTCTGTTTGGGGTGGCTTGGAGGAGGGAATCATGGACATGATGAGTGAGCCAATCCCCCCCTGCCAGACCCTGGCTGGTGCTGCCTCCTGTCAAGAACTCTGTTATTTAGGGATTCCCTGTGCCGAGGTCTGACTCCCCAGAACTGCCCAACAGCCACCCTGCTGAAGAATCAGTCTTTGCTGGTGTTAAGCACCTTTGGCCAGGGTCAGGGCTTGTTCAACCTCACTGGGCTGGAAAATTCAACCTTGTAAATGAATAAATGAATATATAGGGTGTCCAGGCTTGGTATTAGAGTCTTATTGACTTGTGTTGTCCAGTAACTTACAGACAATGAACAAAGAGGTCATTTTCAAATCCATTTATTTTGCTAAAATTCTGAAGAGAAACCTTTGGTACAGGAAAAAAGAGAGGATCTATTTTGCACATATGTAGGTGCACCCACAACACTCTGCTCATGGGTTTATAAGACAAGTTTGCACAGGCGCGATGTGAGATGCTCCACCTTTGGGAGTTCAGCATAGCCAGAGACTCCGTGGAGCCCACACTCACCTGACTGGGCAGGGTTGGGGGTGCGGGTGGGCACCCCCTGGTACCACGGCCTCCCCTGAGGGGAGTGATCTGGGGTCTGGAGATGAGAGGGGAGGCAAAGTGGTCAAGAACCTCCATCTGAGGCAAGGGGAGAGATAAACAAAGAGAAATGACAAAGCTCCTGAATGTTCCTGCAGACGAGGACTCCCAGGTTGTTGTGGGGGAGTTGAAATACAGCAGTAGCTAGAGGGAGATGTAACTAGAGGGAGCTAGAGTAGCCAGCAGAGAAGGCAATGGCACCCCACTCCAGTACTCTTGCCTGGAAAATTCCATGGATGGAGGAGCCTGGTGGGCTGCCATCTATGGGGTCGCACAGAGTCGGACACGACTGAAGCGACTTAGCAGCAGCAGCAGCAGCAGCAGCAGCAGAATAACTAGAGGTCTTTTCTCATTGGAAAAGACCCTGAGGCTGGGAAAGATTAAATGCAGGAGAAGGGAACCACAGGGGATGAGGTGGCTGGATGGCATCACCAACTTGATGGACATGAGTTCAAGCAAGCTCCGGAAGTTGCTGATGGACAGGGAAGCCTGGCTTGCTGCAGTCCATGGGGTCACAGAGTCAGACAAGACTGAGCGACTGAACTGAACTGAGGAGGAGAAGAGGATGACAGAGGACAAGACGGTTGGATGGCATCACGGACTCAATGGACATGAGTTTGAGTAAACTCCGGGAGATGGTGAGAAACAGGGAAAACTTGACGCACTGCAGTCCACGGGGTCACAGAGCCAGACACGACTGAGTGACTGAGCAACAACAAAGGGAGATGCGGGTCCAGGAAGGGCTTTGTAAGTTTTTATGGCAGAAGATAGAGGAGCATATTTGCATGTAATGGAATGATCCATGGAGAGCCTTTAGTGACGCAAAAGAGAAGGGGCTTTTCACAGACAAATGCTTGAGATAGTGAGAATCCAGAGAACAGATGGAGGAAAACTGACAGACATTATGTTTTCCCATTCAGGGAAAATGAAAATAAACTCTGTGGTATTGAACTGGAATTGGCCATATGAGCATGAACTTACGGTTTTACAGAATAGGTGAAGCTATAGTATGTGTGGGGGAACACATGTACTAATGTAGCAGTTTGCACATGTAGCTCCGATCTTGATTTATAAATGTCATTCTTTACCAAAAGGAATCAGGATCCTTGGGGGAAATGACTGACACCTGAGCTGGAACTGAAAGCCCACAAGATGCACCTGGAACATTTTTAATGCCAGAAAGTAAGCTAGTGCCTAATGAGGAATGTCAGGAAGACACAGAATCCAGCTTGAAGCGGTGCCCACTGACCAAAACGAGGATAGTTTGCACATCGAAATGAATTATGAAAGCAACAGATAATTTATTGAGTAAAACAGGACTCTGAGTCCACACTGACATAACTAAATGAATAAACAAATCAACAGACAAAACATTTCTTATAGTAGCTTTTTGTTTTTTCAACTAAAGGTAGAGGAAATTGTCAAGCTAGAAATTCACCATTTGACAAAAATCCATACTAATCATCCAATGATCAAAGGATGATAAAACTAGTGGATGAAATTGTAATGAGGTATAGGATATCTACATATCAAAGTCTCTCCCCATAAAATATTAATTGAAAAGATAGGATTGCTCTCAGGTGGCCTCAGCCTGCAGCGGCTGGAAGCGGGGCTTCAGTTCCTCGACCAGAGATTGAAGTGGGATTGTGGGGTTGTGGCGGTGAGAGCACCAAATCCTCGCCACTAGACAAGAGGACAGTGAGCAGGCCGCTGGCCCTTCAGCTTTTCAGAAGAGAATTCCCACAAAGACAGAAAAGTATTCTTGCTTGGAGAATCCCAGGGACGGGGAAGCCTCGTAGGCTGCCGTCTCTGGGGTCGCACAGAGTCGGACATGACTGTAGCGACTTAGCAGCAGCAGCAGGGAAGTAAGTATTTATCAGGAAGGAAAAAGAGTACAGTACATGTGGATAGTGCTGGGAAAGATTGAAGGCAAAAGGTCACTCCTCTTTGAACCTTTAAGGAGCCTTTCTGCACATGTGTGGTCAAGGAAGTCTTCTGACTTCGAGAATGAGAAATATGTGGTCTGGGCAGGGTCCCACCACCTCTCTTAATTGTCCTGTTATTCTTTCCTGGAGTTTTGGTCCACAGGGAGTGAATCTCCAGTCACTTAACCCTGGGGTGGCATTTACCTCTTGCCTCAGGATAACTCATTTTACAATGGAGAAACCTGGTAGACATCACCTTAACCAAGTGATCACAACGCCACCAAAAATGGACAAACTGACACCAGGTGCCTTCTGATGCGAGGCACCGAGGATACATCATCACTTTGCTGGTATTCCTGCCAAAAACCTATCACCTCAATCCAATCATGAGCAAACATCTGAAATAGGTAAAAATGACTGGTTTACTCTTCAAAAATGTCAAGGTGATGAAAGACAAAAACAGACCTGGTGAATTGGTCCAGATTAAAGGAGATCAAAGAGACATGACAACTAAAGGTGGTCCTGGATTGGACCCTGTATCCCAACTTTTTATAAGGGACGTTTTTGAAACAATTAGGTAAATATGCATGAAATTCATAGATTAAATAATGGTATCAATGTTAATTTTCTGATATTGAGAATTGTACTGTAGTTATTAAGAGAAAGTCCTTTTCCTTAGGAATAACACAATGAAGTGTTTAAAGATGCTCAGTCATGTTTGACTCTCTGCGACCCCATGAACTGTAACCCACCAGGTTCCTCTGTCTATGGGATTCTCCAGGCAAGAATACTGGAGCATCCTTCAATTCTTCAGGCAATGCCATGCTCTCCTCCGGGGGATCTTCCCAACCCATGGATTGAACCTACATCAGCATCTTTACTCTCATAATTAATTTTATGAATTAAATAAATCTTCCACATGTGCTTACTCTGTATGAAAATCATACCTTAATTTTCTAAACATTGTATTTTGACATAAAGATTATTTTCTTAAGGAAAGCAGGATTGCACACAAGTCAAAGCACCGCTTTCACATCCACCCATGGAAAATGCCAGAAGCCTGGCCTGGGCTGCTTACCGAGCTTATCAGCACTCACGCCCTCAGCAGCTGCTCTCTCCAGCTGGAAAAAGTCATAATCAAATCTGCTCAAGTCCTCACTGCCTCGCTCGGAAGGAAACCCGATGAAAGGTAGGCGCTGTTGGATCCCAAAATAATCCGGTCCTAGGAAGGAGACAGCGTGCTCAGAGAGAGGAGGGCAGAGCAGGTGAGGTCAGCCTGCTCCTCTGTGTACATCACCGGACCTCGTGAATCCCCAAGCAAGGGAGAGACCTGTAAATGAGGAGGGAAGGGGGGGCCTCTTGCTTTTTCGTGCTTTCGTTGACTAATCCTTTATTCTGTACTCTCTGTTAGCCACTGGGGGAGTCAGTGGGGACTAGACAGACCCATCCCTTCCCTCCAAGACTTGATAAACTAATGATGTAACCACAGCCTGTGCAAGATGGGGAGGCAAAGGGCAGGGCTTCCGCAGAGTGTACGGAGCTAACTCACCCTGGGGATCACAGAGCACCTCTGGGAAGGTGCACTATTTAAGGTGACACAGCTGGTAAAGAAGCCGCCTGCCATGTGGGAGACCTGGGTTCGAGCCCTGGGTTGGGAAGATCCCCTGAAGAAGGGAAAGGCTCCCCACTCCAGTACTCTGGCCTGGAGAATTCCATGGACTGAATAGACCATGGGGTCGCAAAGACTTGGACACGACTGAGCGATTTTTCAAGAGTGCTAAGTTTTGGAGAGGCTGAGAAGAGTACTGTTGACCAGAGCCTGGAAGGGCTGAGCATCAGAGTGCTGTGACCAAGGGCAGCCCAGCAGAGCAGTGAGGCCAGAGGGGCAGATGATGGGCCCACTCACTCTGGTGTCCAAAGAGGGTGGGTCACTGAAGGATTTCCAAGAAAGGAGTGGCTTGCCCCAGTGTACTAGTCTAAAAGGATCTCTGTGTAGAGGAGTGGAGTGGGTGGGATGGGGAGGAGGGGGAGGCTCCAGAGGAAGGGGTTTTATATATATAATTATGACCAATTTGATGCACAGCAAAGACCAACCTAGATAACATATTGAGAAGCAGAGACATTACTTTGCCAACAAAGGTCCGTCTAGTCAAGGCTATGGTTTTTCCTGTGGTCATGTCTGGATGTGAGAGTTGGACTGTGAAGAAGGCTGAGTGCCGAAGAACTGATGCTTTTGAACTGTGGTGTTGGAGAAGACTCTTGAGAGTCCCTTGGACTGCAAGGAGATCCAACCAGTCCATTCTGAAGGAGATCAACCCTGGGATTTCTTTGGAGGGAATGATTCTAAAGCTGAAACTCCAGTACGCTGGCCACCTCGTGAGAAGACTTGACTCATTGGAAAAGACTCTGATGCTCGAAGGGACTGGGGGCAGGAGGAGAAGGGGATGACCGAGGATGAGATGGCTGGATGGCATCACCGACTCGATGAACATGGGTATGAGTGAACTCTGGGAGATGGTGATGGACAGGGAGGCCTGGCGTGGTGCGATTCACGGGGTCGCAAAGAGTAGGACACGACTGAGCAACTGAAATGAACTGAAAGACTACCACAACATTGTAAAGCAATTATTTTCTAACTTAAAAAATAAAATAGAAGACTTTCTGTGGCTTCAGCATGGAGAAGGGACAGGAGAGGGGTCTGGAGCCCCTGTGCTACCGGTAGGGTGGTGGGGAGATGTGGAGAGCCCAGTGTTGGCAAAGTGCAGGCAGTCCCTCTCCAGGGCAGATTTTTTTTCTTCTTAATATTTATTCATTTAGTTGGCTGTGCCAGGTCTTAGTTGCAGCATCTGGGATCTAGTTCCCTGACCAGGGATCGAACCCTACATTAGGAGCTCAGAATCTTAGCCATTGGACCATCAGGGAAGTCCTTCCATGGCAGGTTGTTAAAGTTTAATATGCAGCGTTAGAGCTGGAAGGATCTTGGCCAGCACCTAGTTCACCCCTCTCTGTTTTGTAAGCAAGGTCCAGGGAGGTGAAATGACTTCCCCCAGACACTCAAGGAGTTAATATCAGGTCTCCCAACTCCACCGCTGTGACCTCGTCATCAGTGGGACACAGTGGCAGAGGGACAGAAGGGGCTTAGCACCCGGCCCTGCCGGCCTCACTCCAGCTCTCCTGGTTGGACTCAGGAGATCCTGTGGCTCCGCAGGGCAGTTTACCAAATGCTGAGCTTCGTCTTGGTTGTGATGGGCACCCCGTTAATGATGACCTTGCATTTGCCGTATGGAGTCACCGTCACTTTACCACCCGAATTCGTGAAGGCAGCGTGTTTATCTGAAATTCTAAAAGGACAAGCATGTGTCTAAGTGACCAAATAAATCACAATTTTGGTGAACAGTGTAGGTAGTTCTTTCTCATTTGCACAATTAGGTAAGGCCTGTAGCTGCTAGGGAAGTCTGATGGGGCTCCTGTGTGCTCAGTGGGTGGAGGTGGAGAGGTGGGTGTGAGGGACCCTGCCTTGAGCAAGAGGGGAGACAACAAAGCAATTGTTTATTAGTAGAACCAACCCCCACTCCCAACTCCTCCCCACCCTCCTGGGGCCAGGAGACACAGAGTCAAGCTGGAGCCCGCAGGGACTCTCAAGTCAGTGGGACAGAGTGGAGAGAAATGGAAAGAATGGTGTTTCAGAGGAGACTCTTGGGAAGAAGATTTAATAACAAGCCTACATATTGCCGAGAAGTTTAGGTCTGTTTCTTAGTCTTTATCTACACAAATCCAGACCTGAGACGTTATAAGATTTGGGGCCAGTATCACAGGCATCAGTCTGGCTCCCATTAGATGTCATCTGTGTGTCGTAACTGTGCTAGAATGTTCCTGGGCTCCTCAGCTATTGTGAATGTTTGAGAAGCTGAGACACACTCAGGCCCAGGGGTCCTCAGAGCAAGGTTTTAACCTGAGCTCAGCTGCAGTTCAGCCAATTCCAGACCTGTGGGTTTTGGGACCAGGGTCCCCACAGGAAGTGGTCTGGAAAGAGGGATGAGGGGATCCCCAGGAAGAATTGGGGGAAAGGGGCTAGAGGCCATCGGCCAGGGTGAATTAGTGCCAACAGGCCCCTCCCTACCGGTCCCTCTCATCACCCACCCACCCTCTGCTGCCAACTCACACACACAGCCACACACAAGGGCTGGGCTGGGCTATGGAGGGTTGAGGTCTGTCACAGCGAACTGGTCGGTAATGCCCTGAGTCTACTGCTGGAACTCTGTGGGCAGTCATGACACAGTGGGGCTAGAATCGGAGGAGGAACCCTGGAGCAGCAGCCTCCCCGGGAGAGAGGCCACAGAAGTGCGGCCCCCTACTCTGAGTTTACAAACCTGCCTTGGGTCCTTTGGGGAGGGATCAGCTCCAAGTCTGGGCCTTGTGTTAGTCCAGTTGGCAAGGGCTCCAAGCACAGAGATGCCTTTGCTCTTGGTGGTGAGACCACGAAAGGCCCGCGCCGCTGTGCTGGGCCTGTCCTCTTAACTCTCTTTATTTCCTGCCCCCATCGGCTCAGCTCCATTTGTGAGAATAAGTCCCTTTCTCCCAAGACCAGATCCAAGAAAACAAACTGAGCCCAGCAAGAGGGATTTCGGTGAGAGAAGAAAACCCTCCCATGTGATCTTCCATAATAATATTAGAGTGGGTCCCAAGATACACCTGGTCAGTTCTCATCTTTGGCTGTCTGGCAGGGCTTGTGGCCTGCCCTGACAATGACTAGATGAGTTTTGAGAGTGTCCTCTGGATGCAGTGGTCTCAATTCTGTACTGCTGGACAAAGGTACTGAGTCTGTCCACTTACCCCAAACCTTGAAGAGTAATGGCGTTTGAAGCTGCCTGACCAGCATCACACGAACCTGAAAAGAATGAAAAGGACTTTTTTTTTTTCAAAAGTTTTCAGGTTTTGATCTTAGTAACTTATCTGATGTTTGGGAAGTGCCATTTCCTCTCCAATTGGATCACTTGAAGGGATTTTCTCACTGTGATTTTTAATCATGATGGTACATGGACATCACCTTGCCTGGGGGATAATTGCTTTAATTTCTGCCTTTTTTGTGATATTCCCAACTTTCTGTTTGTTTGCTTAGGAAAATATTTCTTATTTAAGAATGTGTCATTTATGGTAACATTTAATGGATTTGTTATTGTTACTTTAAATAAACTTTAATTTTTATTGGAGCATAGTTGGTTTACAATATTGTGTTAGTTTCTTCTGTGCAGCAAAGTGAATCAGTTACACTCTACATATATCTACTCTTTTTTTAGGTTCTTTTCCCATGTAGGTCATTACAGAGTATTGAGTAGAGTTCCCTGTGCTATACAACAGGTTCTTAATAATTATCTATTTTATATATAGTAGTGAGTATATGTCAGTCTTGATCTTCAGCCCCAACTACTGTCCTGCAAAAGCCTCTCCTGTCCTGAGTGTGCATAAGGCTAAAGTGCAGAAGCCAGCTGTGACCAAATACTGGTGCCATTTTCCAGTGGATGCATGGATAAATCAATGTGTAAGCACATAAAATGGCATATTGTTCAGTCTTCAAAAGGGAGAAAATCCTGATACATGCTTCAATATGGATGAAGCCGGAAGACATTATGCTAAGTACAGTAAGCCAGACACAAAAGGACAAACACTGTATTTATCAAAGTACCTGGAATGGTTAAATTCATAGAGACAGGAAGTAAAACGGTGGTTGCCAAGGACTGAATGAGGGGCTAACAGGGAGTTATTGCATAATGGGGACAGAGTTTCAGTTTGGGAAGACAAAAAAAATCTGGAGATGGGTGCCGGTAACGGTTGCACAGGGCTTCCCAGGTGGCTCAGTGGTAAAGAATCTGCTTGCCAAGGCAGGAGATGCAGGACACGTGGATTTGATCCTTGGGTCGGAAAGATCCCCAGGAGGAGGAAACGGCAACCCACTCCAGTATTCTTGCATGGCTAATCCCATGGACAGAGGAGCCTAGTGGGCTACAGTCTCTTGGGTCACAGAATGTCGGGCACAACTGAGCAACTGAGTGCGTGCACACATGCGCGTGCACACACACACAAAATGGTTGCACAACAATGCGAAGGCACTTAATGCCACTGCACCATACACTTAAAAATGGCTAACATGGTGAGTTTTCTGTAATGTGTATTTATTTTACCATTAAAGAATTTTAAAAAGAAAAAGATATATGCCTAGGGGCAAGAGGCACAAACAGAACCAGAATCAACTGCTGAGGAGGTGCCAGGTCAGGTAACATCACTCTGCAAATTAGAGGTCCCGGCCCAGACAATTCGGTCAGAGCCCTTACGAACCGAAGCCAGCAGGCGAGTGCCTCTCGACCCTCTTCCCTCTGCCTTCCCACGGTGTGAGTTGAGAGGGGTAAGTACCAGCCTGAATGAAGTGCTTGAGAACCCCTGTGAGCTGCGGGTCTTCATTGACGTTGAGAAGGTGGGGGAAAGTTTTCATCATCTGCTGCTCCTGGAGGAGAAACAGAGAAGGTATCCTCACCAGATGGGCCAGCACAGCACAGAGGGCAAAGTTCCTTCCCATCCACTGCTCCCAGTCCTCCAGTGACCTCATCACCCAAAAGGTGCTGATGGCAAAATGGGGCTTTGGCATTGCCCTCTCTTGGTTATGAAAATGCATTTCATTCTTTAATACAGGAAGTGATTGGTATTGTGAGTATAGAGGATTGACAGTCAAATGGAACTGGAATAAACTATATGAGCACGAGGAAAGCTTTGAATCCGGAAGTTCTGATAAAGAGGATGAAAGTTCTGGTTGTAACTATCCACACAAAACAAGAGTCCTAGGTTCTTTACTCTGGATCCCTCTTGACTCTTGCAGCCAAGAGGCACAAACCCAGGTTACACAGGAGGTTATTTTCTTGGCATTTCTCTCTGCCATATGCAGCCACATTATGCCCACACCTCTAGAGTCCTTGGACTCTAACTCATCCTGACCCCCTGCAGCCACAGATCTCCACCTCACTCCACTCCCAACACTTGAGGCTCCCATTTATTCTGGCTCCAAGAACCTTCCAGAATCTGGACTGGATCCCTCCCACCACTGCTAAAGTCCTCCAGGGCTAGCCTATGACTATGGAGCTTGTCCAGAGCCTCATAGCTTTGGGGAGTAAGGTTATGGGAGGGGTAGTGTTGACGGAAGGCAGAGAAGGCATTTCCCTGGCCCAGGAACAAAGTTCACATCACAGCCCATTTATGATCTGGAGTTGGCGATGAATGCCAGATCCATGGTTCAGGATCACAACACAGTCCCCAGAAGACAATCACATCCTCAAATTCTCCCCAAATTCTAATTTTCAACAGCTTTGAATTCTATCCTCAGCCTCCTGCATCAGAGGCACCAAGGTCTCTCTGCTTCCTTCCTTTGCATGCCCTGCCATTGTATCCCCAAGTCTGCCAATAACTTAAAGTCATATGTCACATATCACTTGTCACAATCACACATTACACATAATAGGTATACTATCTGATTACCCAATTATCCACCTGTCAGCAGTCCAGGCACCACTGAGTGTCTGGTTAAGGTGCAAGGCTGCCCCATCCCCTTCCCAGGTAGTCGGCCTCAGCAGGTGGAGGTGGTAAGCTCACCTGGGCGATGGCCAAATAGTGCTGCTGCCATTCCCGCCGGGCCTGCTCCAGCTGGTTCGCCCAGCTACTCTGGTCACTCGGAGGCCCAAGTAAACAGGCTGGCAGCTCTGGAAGGAGGAAGGTATTTTAAGCAACTGAAGGCCAGCTTTAAGGTTTGCAGTGTCAAAGGTGAGGCGCAGAATGTTGTCATTCTGTTCTGAGTCAAAACAAGGGACTCTCAGCAGGAGTGGGAAATGGAACTGCACTAACTGAGCCTGGAAAGAGCTGTAAAGACTAGGATCTTCACAGCAGCACGAGGCACAATAGTCATGACATAGAAGCAATCTAAATGTCCATCAACAGAGGAATGGATAAAGAAGATGTGGCACATATATACAAGGGAATATTACTCAGCCATAAAAAATAACGTCATTTGCAGCAACATGCACGGACCTAGAGATTATCATAAAGACAAATATTAACATCATATAGTATCATTTATATGTGGAATCTTTAAAAAATCATACAATTGAACTTGTTTACAACACAGAAACAGACTCACAGAATTAGAAAACAAACTTATAGTCATTCTTCCAGAAAACTGCAGAGGAAGGTAAACTTCCAAACTCATTCTATTTTTTTTCCTTAATCTAATTTATTTAAACCCCATCCTGAACCCTCCTCCCACCTCCCTCCCCATCCCATCCCTCTGGGTCATCCCAGTACACCAGCCCTGAGCATCCTGTTTTATGCACCGAACCTGGACTGGTGATCTGTTTCACATATAATAGTATACATGATTCAATGCTGTTCTCTCAAATCATCCCACCCTCGCCTTCTCCCACAGAGTCACCATCACCCTAATACCAAAACCAGACAAATATGCCACAGAAAAAGAAAACTACAGGCCAGTATCACTGATGAACATAGATGCAAAAATCCTTAACAAAATTCTAGCAAAAAGAACATATTCCAACAGATTGCTCTGGCTATTCAAGGATTTTTGTATTTCCAAACAAAATGTAAAATTATTTGTTCTAGTGCTCTGAAAAATACTGTTGGTATTTTTATAAAAGAATATATTATTGTTATATTACAGAATACTTTATAAAAGAATATATTCCAACAACATATTTAAAAGATCATCCACCATGACCAAGTGGACTTTATCCAAGGGATGCAAGGATTCTTCAATACTTGCAAATCAATCAATGTGATACACCACATTAACAAATTGAAAGATTAAAAGCATATGATTATCTCAATAGATGCAGACAAAGCCTTTGACAAAATTCAACATCCATTTATGATAAAAATCCTCCAGAAAGCAGGCATAGAAGGAACATACTTCAACATAATAAAAGCCATATACGATAAACCCATAGCAAACATTATCCTCAATGGTGAAAAACTGAAAACATTTCCCCTAAAGTCAGAAACAAGAAAAGGATGCCCAGTCTCACCACTACTATTCAACATAGTTTTGGAAGTTTTAGCCACAGCAATCAGAGAAGAAAAAGAAATAAACAAAATCCAGACTGGGAAAGAAGAAGTAAAACTCTTACTGTTTGCAGATGACATGATTCTCTACATAGAAAACCCTAAAGACTCCACCAGAAAATTATTAGAGCTAATCAATGAATATAGTAAAGTTGCAAGATATGAAATTAACACACAGAAATCCCTTGCATTCCTGTACACTAACAATGAGAAAATAGAAAGAGAAATTAAGGAAACAATTCCATTCACAACTGCAACAAAAAGAATGAAATACTTAGGAATAAAGTTACCTAAAGAAACAAAAGACCTATATATATAAAACTATAAAACACTGATTAAAGAAATCAAAGGTGACATAAATAGATGGAGAAATATACCATGTTCATGGATTGGAAGAATCAATATAGTGAAAATGAGTATACTACCCAAAGCAATCTATAGATTCAAGCTATCAACTATATTTTTCAGAGAACTAGAACAAATAATTTCACAATTTGTATGGAAATACAAAAAACCTCGAATAGCCAAAGCAAACTTGAGAAAGAAGGGTGAACTTGAGGAATCAACCTGCCTGACTTCAGGCCCTACTACAAAGCCACAGTCATCAAGACACAATGGTGCTGGCACAAAGACAGAAATATAGACCAATGGAACAAAAGAGAAAGCCCAGAGATAAATCCACACACCTATGGACACCTTATCTTTGATAAAGGAGGCAAGAATATACAATGGAGAAAAGACAATCTCTTTAACAAGTGGTGCTGGGAAAACTGGTCAATCACTTGTAAAAGAGTTAAACTAGAACACTTTCTAATACCATACACAAAAATAAACTAAAAATGGATTAAAGATCTAAATGTAAGACCAGAAACTATAAAACTCCTAAAGGAAAATATAGGCAAAACACACTCTGATGTAAATTATAGCAGGATCCTCTATGACCCACCTCCCGGAATAATGGAAATAAAAGCAAAAATAAACAAATGGGACCTAATTAAACTTAAAAGCTTTTGCACAATGAAGGAAACTATAAGCAAGGTGATGAAAAGACACCCTTCAGAACGGGAGAAAATAATAGCAAATGAAGCAACTGACAGAGAATTAATCTCAAAAATATACAAGCAACTCCTGCAGCTCAATTCCAGAAAAACCCAATCAAAAAATGGGCCAAAGAACTAAACAGACATTTCTCCAAAGAAGGCATACAGATGGCTGACAAACACATGAAAAGATGCTCAACATCACTCATTATCAGAGAAATGCAAATCAAGACCACAATGAGGTACCATCTCACAACAGTCAGAATGGCTGCTATCAAAAAGTCTACAAACAGTAAATGCTGGAGAGGGTGAGGAGAAAAAGGAACACTCTTACACTGTTGGTGGGGATGCAAACTAGTAGAGCCATTGTGGAGAACAGTGTGGAGATTCCTTAAAAAACTGGAAATAAAACTGCCATATGATCCAGCAATCCCACTGCTGGGAATACACACTGAGGAAAACAGAATTGAAACAGACTCATGTACCCCAATGTTCATCACACCACTGTTTACAAAAGCCTTGGACCTACGCTGACCCCTGACTCAGTTTACCTGCCATTCTGCAGTTTCTACAGCCGAGCAGCAGTCTGTCGTTCTCTGCCCTGGACTCCCTCATCAGGGTGGAGGTGTTGACAATAGCTCTGTTCCGGATCTTCTTAGCCCTGTGCAAAGGTGGACTCACACTCAGGACCTCGGTCTTTTGCAGCTGGAGCAGTACTACCAGAGCACTGGCAGGAAACTGGTCTTGAATGGTCAGAATGGGAGCCTTTCACTTCCTAGTAACTTGAGATTCCACCGTGTAAGTTTCCAGTAAACCACTAAGACCAGAAGGGACTCAGTGACATCCAGGGCTCAAACATGAGCCACTCAGCCCAAGCCTGGAGTCCACCCTCAATGTGTTCTGGGCCCTAAACACACTCCCCCAGTTGGGCTGACTTGGTTAATGAAAACAGTCTCTTCAATCTCTTCTGTTTCTGTAACAACACAAACCCTGGAGGCTGCCAGCGACTGCTCTGCATGTGTGCCAGGCCAGGAGTGGGCTTGGACTTTGCCTAGTTCAGGGTCTCCAACCTCCAGGATCTAAGGCCCAATGATCTGAGGTGGAGCTGATATAATAACAATAGAAATAAAGTGTACAATAAATGTAACTCATCCCCAGACCACCCCTAATCCCCACCCCCACCTCTCTTGACCCCCAGTCCCTGGAAAAATTGTCTTGCATGAACTAGTCCCTGGTGCCAAAAAGTTGGGCACCATTGTCCTAGTTCACTCCTGGCTAGTGCTGCATGGGACATAGTTATGCTAAAACATAACTTGTTCTTTACATGAAATTCAAATGTAACTGGGCATCCTATATTTTCATTTGCTACATCTGGCAACCTTACTTCTTTTCCTGAGGAATAGGGTTTGCAAGGCTTGCCCCCAGTCACAGAGACCATGACAGATCCAGGCCTGGAGCCCAGGACCCCTGGGGATCATTTTCTACTTCCTCAGCATCACACAGTCTCTCATGTAAAAAGTGCTAGCAACAGTTTAGAATTGACAAATGGAGAGAAAATGGACATTCTACCTAATACTAAGGGCTTCCCTGGTGGCTCAGACTGTAAAGAAGCTGCCTGCAGTGCAGGAGTCCTAGGCTCGATCCCTGGGTTGGGAAGATCCCCTGAGGTGGGCATAGCAACCCACTCCAGAGTTCCTGCATGGAGAATCCCATGGACAGAGGAGCCTGGTGGGCTACAGTCCATGGGGTTGCAAAGAGTCAGACACGACTGAGTGACTAAGCACAGCACAGCACAGAATACTAAAGGCAAAATTCAACCTTAAGTTCTGAGTTTATAGCACAGATGTTGGAAGAAAATAGAGAAAAACAAATGGAGCAAAATGATACTGAGGCCTGTCAGTGAGGAATGAGAATGCAAGGGTCTGTCCCTAAAATCCAAAGCCTTTCCCTAGAGAAGAGGCCAAGGAAAAACTGAGAGAACTGCTTGGAAACATCACAACAACTGTCATTTTGAGCTTCAGCCTCGTGCCAGGCAGAACTTAGCCAGGAACGGTTCTTGAACCGTCTCACTTAGTCTTCACTCAGCCCAGAAAGGGAGGTATCACCTCCTTCAGCGTGTGAGCTCACCAAGGGCAGGGAGGTTCAGGTCTCGGAGGAAGTAGGGCCAGATTCTGTCTGACACACTGACCCGTAGACCTGACAAGTGAACCAGGTTCATTTCACATGCCAGGTCCAGACACCTGGAACACTGGCCAAGAATTCAAAGCTCCTGAATGAAGCTGACGGGAAAGCTGCCGAGGGGGATTCTCCACGTTGTCCATGCTGAATGGGATGGAGGGGTGGTGATGCCATAGGGTTCCAATCCCTGGTTAGAGTTTCCCTCTCCCCAGACCCTCACTTTCCCAAAAGGCTCAGGGGAGGCAGGCTTCTGCCTGCCTTAAAAAGCAGAAACTCGGCTCAGCCACAGCCTCCTGCCAGGACTAACTGATAGGAGTGGGCTTGCTTTCTGGGCCAAGTGGGAAGGCAGGAACGTGTATGGACAGCCCCTCCCTGGGAGGAGCCACCTCTGCTCTGCTGTGTGGGGCCTGGAGATATGAGACACAACAGAGGGAAAGGGGCAGGGCCCAGGGCTGGTTCCCAACTCTGGGAGCCTCTTACATGCTCATCTTTATCATTAGCATGAAAATTCCCTGCCTGCCACTATTCTCTATCTGTGACCCATAGAACAAAAGGAGAATCTGTGAATGGCCATGCATTTGACAGA